>JAOXNQ010000003.1:2980279-3084431 GCA_028571165.1 Hypoxylon perforatum | reverse complement strand
AGCCTTTGAGTCTACTTTATATATATTGAAGACCTAACCATAACCCTACAGCTTCCATTATCATGATGATGGCAGCAGCAAGCGCGGCCTCGCCTACCGCGTCTCCGGCGGCAGCAGCAGCAACAAGCCCCGCTGGAGCCCCGGCGACACGCCCGAGCGTTCTGGTAGTATGGTTATCGAGGACGTCGAGTACGTGCCCGGCGACGACAAGCTGGACCGCGCCCAGAGCACCCGCAGCGGGAGCAGCGCCGAGAAGGCGGATGCCTTGCCCGAGCTGGGCGCTGCTAGTGCGGCTAAGCTCGCGAGCAACAGCTTGCTGAATGCTGCATTGACACGTGAGAAGAGCGTTAAGAACCCTGAAGATCTTAAGAGGCGTGGCAGTGTCGATGAACGAACTATGACTCTCACGACCGGCCGACTGTTCATCGCCAACCCCGACTAACGGGGGTTAGAGTTTCGAACAGCGTGTCCCTAGCCTCCTTCTCCAACGATCCTACTACACTACCCTACAAGGTGTCAAGATCGAAGATACGATACGACTGTGTTTATGAAGGACTATAATTGCATTGCAACGGCGTTTTTTGGTTTCGCAGAAAGAAAGGATAAGGTCATCCTCAAAGGGCATATCGGGAAGACATTTACGGGAGATGGACCAGTCCATGCCACACGGTCGTTCATGGGGTTGTCGGTTTATGAGTGCTGATTTTACTCGCTGCTGTTTGCTTTTGTTGTTTTTTCCCTTCGAAGCCATATACCCTCGCTACTGCTTCGAATCTGTCGTTGCTGTTTTATTTTTCTCACTTCAAATCATGTTTTATTGAGCGAACTCGTTGACCGAGATGGCCCAATCGAACTACAAAAGTTGGTGGAAGCTTGACCTTGTGTCGGATGGACTATAATGTAGTGGCTACGAGTCAGAAGAAATGTTGAGTCCAATTGTGGAAGCGTGCCCTCATAGGAGCATTGCCAAAAGCGCAACTAGCAAAGGAAGAAGAGGAACGTCTAGGTTGAAGATACCAAATATTAATAAGAGTGTCCTCTTATGGCACCGATCTTCCTACATCTGCTTTTCCCCCAAATATGTGCCATTGAAGAAACTACCTGTGCAATATTATGACCTCGTACATTGACTGGTGATTCACTAGATAACCTCGAATTCCAGCTTTGCCATGAATAGAAATGGTTGTACCAATGACGATACCAATTCTGTATCAATATTATAATGCTTATCGCCAACTCAATCTTTAAGTTTCGAGTAGCTACTGCTTTCCAGAACATTAGACCAATACTAAACTACCGTCTACCTAATATCGTGAACAACTCAATTCGTAAAATCAGTTTAAGCATAACCTTACTACCTGGGTAAAAAAGGAGGTGGGAGGGTGGTCAGGACGGGCGGAGAAAATTCGGCTCTTTCCAGCCGAACCTCAACTCACCCAAAACCTCAAACTTCCAGCGACAACACTGCCACCACCAACTCACCGTGCGTTATCAAACACAAACGCGCTCAGACGTTGGCGATTTATTAAAAACCCTAGATCATGGCTGAGCATCCCTCTTTCACCCTCGCGGGTCTACGTAAGTCAGGTTGGTGGATTATGGGAGAGGAGAGATGAGGGCTGACTGAGATTTTTTTCACCCCGTGAGCAGTAGCCGTCGGCGGAACTGCCGGATACATCCGGACGCGGTCGACGCCGTCGCTGGTCGCTGGCCTGGGTCTGGGTGCATCGTACGCTTACGCCGGTATGTTTTTTTTCCTGTTGTTTCTTTTGCTTTTTCTTTCCTCTCCCTCTTCTGTCATTCAACCCGCCGTTCTCACTTCCTCAACTGTCGGAGTTGAGGTCGGAGTTGAAAGACTCAATTGCTCGCGTGACGAGCTGAGGAATTCGACTGATCATATCTGCGACCGATAGGCTACCTCATCAAGGGCAACAAGGACTACGGGACAGAGCTGGCGCTGGGCAATTCCATCTTCCTGTTGGGCTCCGCCATCCCCAGGGTCATCAAGACTAGAGCACGCGCTCCCGTGCCGCTGGGCTTAGCGGCCGCCGGCGCCCTTGCCACGTTTTACTACCAGAAGAAGGTCCGCGAGTTTAGGTACGGTGTATGATCATGTCGGGGTTTTACGATTGAGGCAGTGGCTTTACTAGGGATGAGCTAGTCTACAGGCTGGCGATGTATATGTATCAAAAACGAAGGGCGTTAGTTGTACGATAAGTGGCGATTGGTCTCCCTACTCATGTGACGATAGCATAAATAGAAAGCTCTTGGCTGCACACTTCATATGAAGGGCGATGCTTTCACAAGCCCTTAGTAGAGCGTTTTCCAAGGAATTAGCCGAATTTCCGCTGTCTTGAGGCTGAACTGTTAGAACTATGATGGGTCTTAGTCAACAATACCGAACTTTGACATTACTCTAATTCGCAATGTTACGATAGCTTCCTTTTTTTTGGTGATCATTTCAGCAAAAGCGAAAGTCTCCTGGTACCGATACATGTAGATCAATAGCCTACCTACCGCCTCTCCAAAGCTGGTCCTTAGGCGGCCGGGTGGTCTGACTATAGCAGCCAGATGCATGTATGTAGTAAGACTAAACGGCGGTGACCGTCGTGGAGAGTTACATCTGAACCACCGCTTGTTGGTTCCGCATTCAGAACGTCGATGCTCCGGCGGTACAGAATTGAGTGAATTATGATATTATTATGTTGCGTGAATTAAATACAGGCAAAGAATAAGAAATTCGGTATGTGATTCTGTTTGGTGAGGCAGTTGATCATCGCTTGCAAAAAGCAAAGTTCGAAATTGCTCGCTCAGATAAGTCATCCGAGGTTGGAGACGAATCGTACAGGGTTGGAGCAAGGAATAGCGATTACCCCAGACATTAGAATGCTTATTCTGCCGTTGACCTATCGAATTTTCGTCATTAATGATTATACTAGCTGCATGGCATGTATGTACCTTTGACTCGGCAGCTACCTAGGTAAGTATCACTGAGGGCAAGGTTACACGTTGGCTAAGGACGAGTAGTAGATACATGCCACGAGATGGACTCATGTTAATTAGACATGTACACAGACTAATTGTATTCTTATTGGCCCCTAGGCCCCTATTATCTAACCCCCATAGGCTGTGGGTTAGCCTCGATCTCTTTGACAACCTCCCTCGTCCGTGCATTGTCCACAAAGCTGAGGCCGATCAACTCGACAACTTCGTCTACTGTAAAGTACAGGCTAAGTTCGCTCTCCATCCACAGATATCTTACGTCCTGCAGATTACTCTGCAGCACCTCGCTGAGGTATTTGAGGCGCAGCCAGCTACTCGCATATTCTGCGGTAGCCGGGATGGCGTCCTTGGCTGCGTCTGGCGCAAGAAATAGGTCATCAAGCTCCGTGATCCTCGCAATCAGGCTCGCGATATTGAATGCCTCGTCCTGACCTATTCCCGCGAGGTCCATCACATCCGCCACGAGCTTAGCTGCGATGGTGTCAACAAGCGACCCCACTGCTTGGCTCCAAGCAGACTTGGACAATATGGCTGACCATGTATCCGCAATGGAACGCGTGTGGATGATGGCGTTATCGACTTGGGCTTCCAAGTCGGCGGTCTCTAGCCCGTCCTGCTGGAGAAGGTTCTGAGAACCACCCATCAAGTCTCGTAGCACTGTACGCTGCGTTGACATCTCGGACGAGTAAGCACGGGCCGCAAAAGACTGGAGAGCCTTGATGTCGTTATCTAGGCGAAGCATTGCGATTGCACGAGGTGTTAGGTCCTCACGATAGTTCCAGTTTTTTGCAACGTCGGCCAGTCTTTCTGCTAGGTAAGTAGCATCATTATATAAGAACCTGAGTGTATATTAGTATTTCTGGAGTGCATTACCCGAAAATGACATCACGCCACTTACATATTGCCGCCCGTGTTTAAAGCGTAGTAGTAGGGTGACACGGCGCGGAACATTGCGAGGACGAGCGTTGGAAGTGAAAAAAGACCTGCGGCTGCTGTTGTCATTGGGTTGCCATTGTTCCTATTTATTCCATTAAAGACTGAAACGTGACGGATAAAAAGTTTAGACTTACCCAACAAGGGATGCTGCATCCTCTAGGACAGCCGAAACAAGTGATAGTACGGGCTCTGGCATCGAAGAAATGTGATATATTTCCTTCAACGTCAACTCCCGAGACTGTGTTTTTGATGAAGGTGCCGCTTTCTGCGCTGCAACTTCAGGGGTTGGTCCTGTTGCGTCCTCTTCACCCCATCCCCAAGCTTCAGTAGGATCTTCCTCGGCTGGTGGTCCTGCTAAAGGTTGCTCTGTCGGCGCTGGAGGCTGTTCATCAGCCGTATCATCATCGCCCCAACCCCAAGCATCCGTTCCATCGTCTTCATTCGATTCTGGCTTCGTATCTATCTCGTCTTTAGTCTCTCCATCTCCATCGTCCCATGCCGCGCCCCAATCGTCATCATCATTTGGAGAAGCAACACCATTGGCGGCCAGCTCCTTGCCTTCGGATCTGGAAACAGTCTGTGTTTCAACGCGCTCTACTTCTCTTGACTGGCCGAGTCCTTGAGATAACTTCGTTCGCACCGAGTCTAGTGCCGTTTCCCTGCATTTAGATAACCAGACCTTTGGTGCATTATCGACCCATTCTTGTAACTCCTGAAATCCCGAGAAATCCAGACTCTCTAGGCGGCTGCAAAACGCCTTGACAGCTTCTGTCAGTTGCTGAAATCCGTCCATATCTTGTAATGAGGTCGGAACAGCAGTGTCTAGCCAGGTGCCTACGATTCGTGGAATGAGATCGGGCATCATTACATTAGATAGTGAGTATACGAGCTCTTCTGGCAAGCGTTCTGACAAGTAAGTCATTATTTGGTCTAGATCAGAGAAAAGAGTCGTAATCGTTTTATCTGCGACACCGTCTAGGGCTAAATATTGCTGCTTTCTTGTTAGTAGGTTATCAGTGCTGTTGGAACGAAGGCATACATCATCTGTTTTGACACTAGGTAGTTCTGGCGCTTCGATACGAGTACGAGGACCGACGATGGCTCTGTCAATACTGTGCCACAGGAGAGCCATTCGCTGGTCAAGCTCCTTATATGCCTTCATTCCCACAACGGCGTCAGTAAGCGTCATTTGCTCATCTGAAACTTGTTAGCAACCTCATAAGATTCCCTGCTGAGTGCCAAATACCTTCAAGAGTCTCAGATATGACAATTTTCCGAGTTTCTGCGTCTATTCGTATAAGAGAATCCCACACGTGATCGAAGGCATCATGAACTGTTGATTTCAACTCGAAAGCTCTCAGATCAAGCAGTTTCATGACACGGCAAGATTTGCTGACAGGTATGGCATCCAAGGCTGTCCAAGATCCTACAATTGGTTAACGGTGGCATGTGGGAGTAGACCCGAGTCTCTTACTTTCCAACAGGTGAAGGGAGTCCAGTATCCTCCGTTCATCTCGTGCCTGCTCTACTTGGTCCAAAATCTCGTTCACTTGCTTGATGCTCCTTAATGCACCGCGGACTTGTTTATTATATTCAACTTCCCGCCGTAGGAACTCGACCTTGTCCTCTGCTTCTTGTATTGTTTTGCCTGATACATCTGGAGCTTGTGATCTTCGTACAATATCATTCGCCCAACTCCGCGATTTATTGATATCATCCTCGAGCGACTTCGCATTTGCGACCCATTGGTTCACGTCTGGCGCGGTTTCTTCGTTGATCTGGCGGATGTCGGACTGGACGACTTAATTAGTGGTTATATCGCAGCTAGTTCGATAGTTGTTAAGTACCTGTAGCTTCGTTTTCGCTGCTGCTAATGATTCACGAGCTGGCGCAAGATCCTGTACTGAAATTCGGCGAGATGACACATCCTCCTCGGGGAATACGCCATGCAAGGAGAAGTCGACGAGCGCATGGCCAATCTGGCTGCTTTCGCTAATAGACATGGCTTTTTATTCGGAGGGAGTATTTGTCTTGCGGTATTTCTCTCGGTAGCAGTCGTGGCTAAAGGCTTTCATGGCAGAGCGGTTCGAACAGCATACGCAGGTAACGAATGCGATCGGTTTGGATTGGGCCGTTAATAAAGAAATCAATCTACGTGAGAGACGAGAAGAACATTAAACTTGAATTATTATGTGATGCTAACTTCCACAACATGGTATATCGAACACATAGTCCACGTGCATGGCTCTAGGTGAAGAGTAAGCTCAAAGAGAGAGATGGCGCGGTGATAGCTTCAAAAATGACAGGTAACTCAGGTAGGTAATCCTTAATCAAAAAAGCTTGGGCCACTTCATTACGCCGATCTGGCCGTCCCCTGTAGGTTCATGTACCCGGTACCTGTCTTCCCTTGTCGCCTGTCAGTACATGCAAATTTTTGTGATATGTCATAAATGAGAGATCCACATGTCGGCAGTCGCTTAAGTAACTAGCGCCTAGCCTTGTAGCTTCTTTTATGCCCCACCGCGGGGTTCATGGAATAGAATAAAGGGATCATTAGGAGAAATATCGGTAAGAGGTAGCAATTGTAACAATATCATAGCCGGTGTCGTTCTTCAAATTTGTTCTATGATAGGTCCGGATTTCTTGCCATTGCCATCCGTTTCATCCCTGGCTTAGATCATTGTCTTTATGTTTCATCTCTCTGGTTTTCCGTCATCTTTGTTCCAAGTTGTCCGCGTATCTTACGCTTAAATCACCTGGACTTGCACTGAAGCTGTGGGTTACTGCGTGCCTGACGCATCCCATCTGTCAAGCTGACGCCTGCTGGATTTGGTACCCGTACCTTGGTCACTTCAACTTGGGTCAGATCTGAGCTTCTCCGATTTTCACCTGGGTTCAATTGGCAGCCTGCCGTGTTACCATCCAGGCAGCCCAGACAGCCCAGACATCCTGGACATCCTAGAGTCTATCGTCGACATAAGCACAGGTATGTAAGAACAAAAAAGAGTCAGACTGATTCATCCGAAACTTGCATTCCCCGGATCGCCCTCGATCAGCCCAGAGTACCACAATTTCACATGCCCATATCTCACATACATATCTCACATATCTCACCCACGAAAATCATCCCGGGTGTCACCGTATCCCATCACTTTCTTGTACTTAGGTAGTCTCGTGCCTATCCAACCCCTCATCGGTGTAGCCGTGGGGGGTCCGATGAGGCTTGAAGAAAATTGTCATGATCAATCGGGCACCTTTTAGGGCATCCATCGTAGCCGCACTTGTCGCTCTTGTTTGCATCATCGTCGTGTTCTATCGGGACAAAAACACCGGGTATGAAGTTTTTATTACATGTCCGACGTTGAGGTCGAGTTGGGCATGCATGGACTAAAAGGGGTGTGAAGCGGGAAGGATCTGATGCAGTAGCGGAAATTTCTTATGCTTTTTTCATCTCACTGAAGAAATCGACCAGCGTCTGACTGGACGAGGGACCACCAGTTACGACGTACCCTGACCGCACCTTCACTCCTTGTCGACTCCTTAAGCCTGATTAAGTGGTCGCTATCAACATCACTGCACATCAGAATGTCTATATCCGCTAACCTATAACGCCATCAAACTATTATTTAACTCATTCCAATATGCTTATTACCACCGTCTTCTCCAATTCCATACCATCGCTCTTCAGCACTTTTTTCTTATCTCAATTGATGTGGCCGCCAGACTGACCAGACCAACAGCTATCTCCAAGCCGTCTTATCTAAGCCTTTGCGCGCCGCCATGGGTTCTCATGGCCCAAGTGTGCGCTTTCGTAAGATCCAGAGCTTCCAGACAGACTATGCTCACGCTACGATCACTCAATATGAATCCGAGAGAAGTGGTATGCAGGTCATTGTGGCCGATCGGGTTGGCCCAAAAGTAAATGGTTACTTCACCTTGGCCACCGAAATCTTCGACGATTCTGGCTCACCCCACACGTTGGAGCACCTGGTCTTTATGGGCTCCAAGAGCTACCATTACAAGGGTCTGTTGGACAAGTTGGCGTCTAGGGCTTACGGCACTACTAATGCCTGGACCGCGACTGATCACACAGCATACACTCTCGAGACCGCCGGCTGGGAAGGGTTTGCCCAAATCCTGCCTGTGTATCTCGAGCATCTCATTGTACCCACCTTAACAGATGCAGCATGCTTGACCGAGGTCCATCACATTAATGGTGAAGGTAACGACGCCGGTGTAGTTTACTCGGAGATGCAGGGCGTGCAGTACACCAGCTCAGAGCTCATCGACATCCGGGCCCGGCGTCTTCTTTACCCGGAAAATGTCGGCTTTCGATACGAGACGGGCGGCATGATGGAGGCTTTGCGGGTTTTGACACCAGAGAAGATACGAAGCTTCCACAGAGCTATGTATCAGCCACGAAACATGTGTGTCATCATTGTGGGTGAGGTCGACCATGACAACCTGCTCACCATCATGGATCAATTTGAAGAAAGCGTCAAAGGCGACATCCCCCCTTTAAATGCGCCGTTTAAGCGTCCGTGGATCGAGTCTGCACAACCACCACCTCTAGACAAGACGATCATTGAAACGGTCGAGTTTCCAGAAGAGGACGAATCCACTGGTGACGTGGTTGTGGGATTTTTTGGACCTAATTGCACCAACGTCATTGAAATAACGGCAATGAATGCTCTCATGACCTACCTGTCTGGATCCTCCGTCGCAGTTCTGGAGAATGTAATGGTAGAAAAGGAGGCGCTTGCTAGCTCAGTCTCTTACTGGTTTGATTCGCGACCTAATAGTGTTATCTGGTTGCAACCTACCGGTGTTGCTACGGAAAAGCTGGCCTTCGTCGAACAGCGCCTCATTTCTCTCCTCAAAGAAGTTGCATCTAAGCCATTGGACATGTCCTATATGAACGAATGCATTCAGAGAGAACGACGGCAGGTAAAAGCCCAGGCGGAAGAGTCTGAATCATTCTATGCAAACAATATTATCACGGATTATCTCTTCGGTAGCCGAAATGGCTCAACTCTTAAGGAGTTGGCTAACCTTGAGGAATACGATATCCTAGAGAAATGGACTGATGAGCAATGGCGTGCTTTCCTCAGAACATGGATTTCCGATGCCCACCACATCTCCATTCTTGGAACACCATCCTTGAAATTGGCCACGAAGCTAAAGGAAGATGATGCAGCAAGAATTGAGAAGAGGAAACAAGAGTTCGGTGCCGAGGGGCTACAGAAGTTGGCTCAAAAACTCGAAGATGCAAAGAAACAGAATGAAGTTGAAATCCCGGCTTCATTACTTGAGAAGTGGCAAATACCTCCAGTTGAGTCGATTCACTTGATTAAGTCACAGACCGCACGATCTGGAAAGGCGCGGGAGCTTGGTGTCGATGACAACTCAGCACAGAAAGCTATCGACAAGGCTTCAGCTGGCCTGCCACTGTTTGTGCAGTTTGAAGACGTTAGAACCAACTTCGTACATATCGCAGTCCACATCGGTACCTCCAAGATCCCTGTTGAACTCAAGCCTCTGCTTTCGATCTTTAGCGATAACTTCTTCAACACACCCATCCAACGCAATGGCGAACGCATCACGTTTGAGGATGTGGTCATGGAGCTTGAAAAGGACACAGTGAGTTACACGCTCGACGCGGGCAGCAAATTCGGGGATTCGGAAAGCTTCCTCATCCGTCTTCAAGTCGAGCCTGAAAAATACGCCACTGCGATCGAATGGATTCGTACGATGATGTTCGACAGCGTCTTCGATATCACACGTCTGAAGGCTGGCATTGCGAAGCAGCTTGCTGATGTCCCCGAGGCGAAACGCGATGGTAGAGTGATGGCTAGTGAAGTGGAAATGGCTATCCACAACGAGGAAACGTCTATGCTAGTTGCTAAGCGCACTCTAGTCAAGGCAGTGTACCTTCGTCGGCTCAAGAAGCTCCTTGAGAAGGATCCGGACGCAGTAGTATCCCGGTTTGAGGAGCTGCGAAAGCGCCTATTCACTTTTGACAACCTCCGTGTTCTAGTCACAGCAGACGTTTCGAATTCGAAATTGCCCGATCCTGTCAAGACATGGGACATACTTTCTAAGTCGCTGGATACGAATGCTCAAACGGTCAACCCTATCACTAAGCCGTATACTCTTCTGAGTCAGGAAGGGCGGAATCCCGGTTCGGTCGGTGCTACGATTGTGCCCATGACAGCAATCGACAGCTCTTACTCGATAAGTTCGGGCAAGGGCCTCACCTCATTCTCGGACCCAGCGGTGCCTGCCCTCCTTGTTGCCATGCAGTACCTGGAGACGGTCGAGGGGACACTATGGAATGCTGTACGGGGAAACGGTCTAGCTTACGGCGCCTATTTTGCGAAGGAGCTAGATGGTGGCTACCTGCATTTCAAGGTCTATCGATCTCCGCTGGCATCGAAGGCGATAGTTGCTGCGCGCGATGCTATTACGGCCTTGGCAAACGGAACTGTGGAATTCGAAAAGCCTATGATTGAGGGTGCCGTCAGTCAGCTGGTCATGGTCCTCGCCGACGAACAAGCGACCCTGGCCACTGCGGCCGTGCAGAATTATATCAGCACTGTCGTCAGAGGGCTTGACCCGGATTATAACGTCCAAATGCTAGCTAAGGTCAGGACCGTGACGGTCGAAGATATTAAGCAGGCCATGAAGACCTGGTTATTGCCACTGTTTGAGCCTGGAAAAAGTAATGTAGTAGTATGCTGTGCACAGGCAATGGTAGAGGTAGGTACACTCTTATTGCTTTCTAACCTTTACCGTACTAACTTACTGCGTAGAAACTCGAGAAGGAATTCCAGACCATGGGATACAAGACACAAGTCAAGCAGCTATCGGACTTTGGTAACGACTATGGTCTAGAGGCGCCAGAGGGTGAAGAGAGTGGTGAAAATGATGACGAAGATGACGAAGACGAAGATGACGGATCTGAGGGTTCGGAAGGTTCTGAAGAGTCCGAGGAAGATTAGACCTACGCAGGCCACCTTTCAGTGATATTCCCGAAGACGTAATGTGGCTTCGCTTCGTATTTTGGACCGGGGTCGGATTGGTTCTTCAGAAATGATACTAGGTCAGTTAAAGGATGAGACACGAATCATACCTGTTTCTTAGAGACTCTAGATCTCAATATAAAATTGTTAATGTTTGGTATTCCCGGCTCGGAGAATAGGAGATTCTTAGTCTGTAACTTAGACCCGATGTTGTCTCACACATATTACTCGAGGCACTTGTGGCACTTCCCAGGGTTGGTTATTCCCAATCCTTGTTGCTTTTGTTACGACCCTGATATTACATCTAACTCACCGAGCGCCTAATGCAGTCATATATGATAAAAACACCGGTGATATAGGTACATCTTGGACCAACCAACAATTATTTTCCCTTTCTTTTCACGCCTTAGCTAGATTGGCCTTCGTCGGCCCTTGCACCGCCAACCCCCTCGCGCTGAACCGACTCCCGTGCACGGGACAGTCCCACGACTTCTCAACGGAATTCCAACACACAACACCGGCCAAGTGCGGGCACAGCGCGCTCAGCTTCGTCACGCGCCCCTCCTCGTCCTTGTACACGGCTATGGGCTTCTGCGCCGTCGCGTTGAGCACACCGCCGCACCCTCGCCCTAAATCCTCAATGTCCGATATGTCCGACTGCAGCAGCCGCTTGTACTGGGCATTGGCCTGCATGTCGTTGGCCAGCATCGTCGGCGCAGACTTCATTACGCTAACCACGCGTTTCGGCGAGTAAAGTGCGGACCAGTCATTAGGCGTCCCGTCGATCTCGTCCGCGAGCAGCTGGCCCGCGATGATCCCGTGCGTGAGCCCGTTGCCCGAGTCCCCCGTCACGATGTAGATGCGCTCGTTTCCTTGGTTCTTGCCGATATACGCCATGTAGTCGACCGGCTCGAAGACCTGGCCGCTCCACGAGTACACCGCGGGCCCGGCCTGCGTGAACCGCTCGCGCGCCCACTTTTCGAGGGCCGCGCACCGATCGCGCGGGTCCTCCTGTCCGACCTTGTGGTCCTCGCCGCCGACGATCAGGTAGTCGTATTCCTCGTCGCACGGCGTCAGCCGCGCGTACACGTACGGGTCGGCGGTGTCGTACAGCAGGACGTCATCAACGACGCCCGCCGGCACGCGCAGCGCCACGCAGTACGTGCGCAGCCACGTCATCTGCACGATGACGCTGAGCTTCTGGAGCGGCACGGCCGTGGCCTCGACCGCGTGCTCGCAGCTCACGGTCTGGCCCGCCTCCGTCGTGATCTGCACGTACTTGTGGCCGAGCCCCAGCAGCTCGATGCCTTTCTCTTTCACGTTCATCGCGCGCGTCGACGTGAAACACCGGAATTTCGGTTGGGATTGGAGCCAGTTCAGGATCCCGTTCACATACTTCGTCGGGTGGAAAGCCGCCTGCCCGGCGAATATCGCGCCGCCCCGCTGGTCAGACTTGCCATCCCAGCCTTTAACCGCTAAGTTCTCGTCGAACGTCGCGTCGATGCCGAGCTTCCTCGCCATCTCGACGTCCTCCCTAATCCCCTCGATATCCTTCTTCCACTCCTCGCTGCCGCGCTGGTACTGGGAGATGCGGTAGCCGGGCAGGTGGCGGTACTCGCAGTTGATGCCCAGCTCCTCCGCGATCCCACCGACTCGGTTCAGCGCCCAGGTGTGGCTGTCAGCCGCGGCTTTCGCGCCGCTCTCCCCGTGCTTCTGCGCGATCGCCGGGTATGTGTTGTCGAGCGCATTCGACAGGTGGCCGCTGGTGCGGCCGGTCTCGCCTGCGAGCACGTCGCGCGCTTCTATAAGGACGACGTCCCGGCCGCGCTTGACGAGCTCGTACGCGGTCGAGATGCCGGCGATGCCGGCCCCGATGATGCACACGTCCGTCTCCGTGTCCTCGGTCAGCGTGTGGAAGACCGGCCGGTTGGAGTACGGGTCCTCGTGGATCCAGACCGCGTCCGTGATGCCCGATGTGTGCGTGAATTGCTCCGAGTCGGCCATTTTGCGTTGGAGTGAGCCTGAGAATGGACGGTGTGAAACCTTAAGGGATTCGGAGTCTCGATTATCTTTTCTACCGGCAATAGTCACAGTCTTGAGGCCTCGAGATCCGTGGGAAATAATAATCCGAGACAAACGTGGTGGTGGTAATGAGCATAAAGCATTATTGCCAAGGGGGCTCCAGATGCGCCCGGGCAATGCGGTCACCACTCGCTTCATAGACGTCATCCTCACGCAAGACCAGGACCCGGCATATAAGTGAGGCGTTTTAGAATTGCTTCGTCCGCCTGCGAAGCACTCAGCTCTGCAGCTGCACTTGTTCTTATCCTTACCGATTGTTCAGGGGGTGGGACCCCTTTGTTGCGTCATCGTGATGGGTGCACGATCGACGATGATTCAGCATTACTATCAAGACGTTTGTTTGACGACAGAATCATCGCGATTAATTAGAATATGAGTTACGGGTAAGTCGAGCCCATGCTTAATTAGGCGTCAACCACTGGAGTCATCAAAGTCGCAGATTGCGCTGTGACGATTCCTAAAGCAACCTTAAAGTCGTGGCACCGATATGTAAGAAGCAGTCGGCCAATTGCGACTATGCACATCCATTAAGTACTCCAGCAATACTTCGATGTCATCTGTTTGAATCGCTTCATCTTTATTCGATGTAATTTACAAGGAATCAATACTATTTAAACGACTTTACACTCACTCATCCACGTCAACGAATCCCATCCAGTCCCTCTCGAACTCGCCCTGGACTTTTGTAAATTCCTGAAGCTGGGAGTAGTCGAGCTTTTTACCATCAAAAGCGGCTAGACTCTCGGCGGCCTTTACGATATTCTTGATCTGGCGACCGTTGAGTTCGTGCTTCGCCAGCTCATCAAGTTCCTTGTCAGTAATATTTACGCCCCCAGGAACTCGGCCGCAAAAGTTGCCCCAGATGGTTCGGCGCGAAGCCTCGTTCAGGTTGGAGAAGCGAAGAGGTACGTGGATACGACTGGTAAAGGCGTCGTCAAAGGTGCCCACGCGGTTGGTCGTGAGGAAGAGGATGCCGCGGTAGTCTAGAATAGCCAAGTTAGCCACAAATGTCAAGGAAGAGATGAAGTTCAAAGTTACTTACACTCGAGGACTCGCAAGAAGACCGTCACCATCGCATTGCGCCACAAGTCTTTCAAGTCGCGACGTGCAAGGAAAATGTCGGCCTCGTCGATCAGTAGCACGGCGCCCCACGTGCTGGTGATGTCCATGATACGGCCCAAATTCGTCTCTAGGGTGTATGAATCGGTTCCTAGATCGCCTGCGGAAACCATATACAGGGGCCGATGCACGGCTTCCGCCACGCTCTCTGCTGTCAACGTCTTTCCTACTCCCGGCGGGCCGTGAAGCACCATGACCAGCCCCTTACCCTTACCCTCCACGATGTCGTCGAATCCCGGCTGATCCTGGCCCCGGCGAGCGTGCATAGAGACCATGGCCCGCACGGTCTTCTTCGTCGTTTCATTGAGCACGAGCTGCTGGAAGCAGGACTCATCCCACTTGCTGGGCGAGATATTATCAACGAAGAAGTCCAGGAACTTCTTGGTCGAGAAGGCGAATCCGCGCACCGTCGAGTTGGCCACTACCAGGTCCTCGTCGGAGAGCTCGTCGTAGATGACGTCGTCGGTAGTGTCGATGCCCTCGTTGTACTTGCGCATGACGCGCTGGCGCTTGGCCGCCTCAGTTCCGGGGAGGTCTTCCAACTCAAAGTCCTCGTCGGGCTCGAAGCGCTGGTAGTTCTTGCAGTCGACGACGACGCGGCCCGTCAGGTTGAAGCGGTCCCACTTGGGCCCGCTCTTCTTGACGGCGACGCCGCTGTACTGCACGAAGTGCTGGCCTGCCAGATCCCGAAAGCGGCGCCCGCGCTCCAGCAGCTGCGCGCGGATCGCGTCCGCGCCCGAGTGGTAGTCCAGCGGCATGATGTTCAGGTCCTCGGCGCGCATGACGCCCGAGTACTTGGGGATCCGGAACGCGTCCTTGCGCGTGCCGAACTTGTCGCCGTCGTAGTCGACGAACTTGACGCGCACCGCCAGGCACGGCTCCGCGTCGTCCTCGTACCAGAACCCGCGCACCTTGTACGCGCGCGCGTGGCCCTGCACCCGGTTGTACACGAGGCTGCCGGGGCGGAAGATCGTCCACAGGTGCTCGTAGCTGACGGGCCGCTGGCTGTTGCTGTGGAACCGCTGCGACGCCCGGAACGTCTCCTCGTGCACGCGGTCGATCCAGTCCAGCAGCAGCTTCAGGTGGCCGCGGGACACTTCGTCGTCCTTGAAGCGCTCATTGCCCGCTTCTTCTAGCTCCTTGCGGTAGAAGAAGAGGCAGTAGGCCGGCAGGTCGAAGTCGACGTCCTGCTGCGCGTCGACGGGGTCGTAGGGGAAGTCGACGATGACGGCCTCGAGCAGCTGCTTCAGGGGCTGCGGGTTCACGTGCAGTCTCGTGCACTTGAATTCTCCATTTTCCCGGTAGTGGCGCGTCTCGGTGAGGGCGTAGAGCTTCCACCAGTCCGCGTTGGCGTCGTTTGCTTTGGACTCGCGGAGTCTGTATACCTTGTTGCCGTCAGAGTCGTACTTCTTGTCCAGAAGAGCGAGTTCACTCCTCATTTCCTTGGGTTTGTCGTCATCATTGTCGCCTTCCTGCTTGGTCTCCTGGGACTCCATGTTGGCCTCCGGGGTGGTCTCCGGGGTAGTCTCCACGGTTGCCTCTGGAGTAATCTCCGTCGACTGCTGGGTTGGCTCAACCTATTGATCATGTTAATATCTCTCCCCGGAGAAGAAGATGTATTTATATTGGGCTTATCTGAAATCAGATAGGATCGACTTACTGTTTCTAGAGACATGATGCAATTTGGTGTTCCGTGGGCTTATACTTGGGCAGTAGACTTCCGTATGATAAACGACGTAATGTCGGTGGTTTGACCAAGGTGCAGCATCTGGGAAGAGGGAGCTGCCTCCAAATATATATCTACAAAGTCCTAGATTAAACTGGGTAGTCTCCCTCATTCTCAACAACCATGCTCCAAGTGGTGAGTGGTCCAAGTGTCGATGATGTGATTGGATAGACCAGGTTCAAGATACGGAAGAAGCGAA
This sequence comes from Hypoxylon perforatum, assembly GCA_028571165.1. Taxonomy (NCBI): domain Eukaryota; kingdom Fungi; phylum Ascomycota; class Sordariomycetes; order Xylariales; family Hypoxylaceae; genus Hypoxylon; species Hypoxylon perforatum. The sequence continues at coordinate 3,068,344 of JAOXNQ010000003.1, read as the reverse complement.
GACGTTGCGCAGCCTACATATCAGGAGTATAGCTTATACCGCGATTGGCTACCTCGTGCTAGGCAGACAAGGCCATATCCACATTCTCCTGCAGGCTGTATCATCTGAGCACTGAAAGGGATTAGGGCTTCCCTATATTCACTGCACGTCCTGAGGCCTCAAATTGGAGGTTCCTGGCTTTGCCAAAGTATTTGTCATGTGAGGTTCTCTATCAAGAAAGTTATAGTCTAGGCGGTAGTTTCATTATTTTCCATTTCATCCAGCTTCAAGAAATCAAGGAGTTGGAATTATATGGGGTGGTCTATGCTGTAGGTCTATCTGGGGTGCCCCATTTTTAACCGGAGTCCTCACTGCCACCCCTGGTTCAGCTGGAGGTCTGATGCTATAGCGAATTCGGACTGCCATGCGGGCGGCGTTGAACAGCCTTCGACTTCTTGGCAGAGGATCGGGAGGCCAAATATGACATATGGAGTAGGTAGTATCCCTGGCGGCTGTACACTGCATACACTGCATAATCGGGGTTATCCGCTTGCTGCTGTGCCGCACACTATGGAGCCGCCATGAACATCGTGGTCCAGATTACTAACAAGCACCTATGGTAGGTCGTTGCGTTTGACACCGCTACACTGTTACCGAAGCCAGTCAATAGCATACTGACGAAGCTCTCCTAGGTACTTCGGGCCATATTTCACGCCGGCGTAGACAGTAACACCCAGACCGACCCATGCTACTAGCCCACGAGCTACTACTATCTTCTTCAACCGCTGCATGTCTTTCTGGTCGTTCACATGAGGGAATGGGACGTCTGGTGGCGGCACGGGCTTCCCTAAGAATTTGCAGATAGGCTCCCATCCTTCTTGCGGCCGCCATTCGAGCACCGGCCTGTTTCTTTTCTTTGCTTCCTCTTTAACCCATTCGATGTATTTCTCATACAACTCGACCAGCACATCGTAGTCCCAATTCAGGTTAGTGCCTAACTTTTGGTTGAATATCTAAGGAGCAAAGTCAACCCTTACTGTAAGCTATGACCCCATATCGTGTCAATATCTTACCCTGTAGATTCCGAAGTGCATTCGCCAATGTAGACGATCAGTTCTCAAAAGGATAGTGGAGAGTATATATGGCCAGCTGCTGAAGAACATGATGGCCCCTGTCATTGACTTTGCGAAGGCATGTGCATCTTGGCGCTAGTTTAGGATAAGCTTCGCATCAGGGAACATGTCCATCAAGTCATCCGTGAAGGCTACTCCAGGTAGATCTGCTCATTGTCAGATAAGTCTAGGTTAAAATTCCATCACGACTCTCTCTATATGTTGAGTATGTACTTACCGGTTTGCGAGTGGAAACCAGCGAACAGCTTGTGGAGGATCTTAAGGCGTTTTTCTCTATCGGGTTCATACAATGCATCGAGGACCATCTGGCTCCTTTCAGGCCACGGAGCGACGTGAGTCATATGCATACAGGGCCCATAGCCTAGCCATTTTGATGCGAGTGCTGTTTGAAGAGAGCTAGTGGCGCATCTGTAGTCATTGGGCTGAGCGACTTCAACTTGAAAGATGTACAACCATGATGAACTGACCTTGGGAGCCCTATGGCAAGAACCTCAACCCCACGTGGGTCACTGGTATCGAGAATAAGATCGTCGCCGAGAAATCGCATACTGGATAGATTCAGTGGCTTATCGCTGTTCTAGGGGATTAAACACCACGGTGTCGATGTTGCCAACTGAAACACTTCAGTATAGGTCTTGCGGCAGATATTTAACGGCTGAGAGGCAGTCTAAACATAACATAAGCCATCATTAACCCAACAGGAGCTTATCTAGTTAATATACGTACGACTGAGTTATAGTTACCGCAAGGGCGTCTCGATAAGTACCTACCTAACCTACCTAACCACATATCGAGGCCCAACGTGCCAGCCGCATGCACAGCGACGATCTTGGCAGGGATACTTTGTTTTTAGAAAGCAACCAAGCCCCAACCAACTACCAACATGGCAGGTTACGATGCAGGGGACAACCGCCGACTGCCGTTGCGGCGCCACGATCATTCGGCTATCGGCCTCAAGATGTAGGAAGACTAGTTGGTAAGAAGGATAAGACTGATAAGCTAAATGCAACGACAGCAAACCTATGCCATATGAACTCAGCAAGTCCTTAGCCTGCCTATTTACCCTTCAATCGATGCAGTGCCGTTGAGTCCCGCGTGCCTATGTGTAGTACCCTATTTCAAGACGAGATGAGCATACGTGCCAACAGCCTGCGGGGCTGAGATTCAACCTGTATCATCATCTTCTATGTTGGTGCTACCAGTGACAAGCATGGTGTATTGGAAGATCCTGGAGGAATACTGCTAATCTTGAAGCAGCCAAGGTAAGGTCATTGAGAGACGTGGGTTTAAGTACCTAACCTTCAAGTATGTTGGTAGATACTTGGTATGATTGTGTAACCCCAAGGTTATGCCCACACATCTCCGAGGTACAAAGCGGGCACCTTTGTCATACCCATCGCGACCCTCATCATCAACGATAAACTTAGTTCACCTTCTCTGAACTTTGAATTCCCTTATCTGTACTCTTTTCATCATGGCTGCCGAAACACCCAATGTAGAGAGCATCGCCCGAGCCCTGAAGCAAGTGGCGGAAGACGGTGACAAATTCATGAATAATGATTCGGCCGCTCGGGAGAGGCTAGTCGCAAGCGCAAGAGATCTCGTCCTTGCAGCGGAGACGCCTATTGAGTCTCTCCTGTGGCACATATGGGCACTCGTATGTGTCATTCAATCAATTTGCCCAAGCACGATATGCTGATGTAAATCGATCTTGTCTAGCCAACTAGAACAGTTGCTGCCCGTATCGCAGTCGATTTGAAGATCTTCGAGACTGCCGTCGAAAATGGTGGCTCTCCCAAGTCCAACGAAGATCTGGCTGCTGCAACAGGGGCCTCCCCAATTCTTGTCAGGCGCATCAGCCGTGCTTGTGTCTCCATGGGCATGCTGGCCGAACAAGGCCCTGATATGTTCGTGCCTAATAGTATGACAAAGCTCCTGGCGACTAAGGAGTACGCCGCCGGTATCATCTTCTGGTATGTTAACACATTACCCATCTTATTCACCATGACTCAGGTACCTCCTCAATAACACCACATAGCTTCGACAATCCCCAGCTCTCCTTCGCCAAATTACCGGAATATCTCAGAAGTACTAATTTCCAAAACCCCGAGAATGCCTCGGATGGACCGTTCCAATACGCGTACAACTGCCCCTCTGCCTTTACCTGGTTGACCCAGCATCCGGATGTGTTCGAGGCCTTCCACGGCTATGTCCATGCGCTCCGTCAGCACCGCCCCAGCTGGACGGACATGTATCCCGTGCGGTCCCGGCTGATAGACGGTCTAAAGCCTGACGGCGACGCCTGCGTCCTCGTCGACATCGGCGGCGGCACGGGCCAGGTTCTACAGGACTTCCAGAAGGACATCCCAGAGTACACGGGACGGCTCGTCTTGCAAGAGATCCCCGAGGTCGTGGCTGCTGCGACCGAGAAAGGTGTCGGTGCCGACGGCCGCATCGAGCTGCAGGTCCATGATTTCTTCACCCCGCAGCCCATCAGGGGCGCTCGCGCGTATTTCATGCGTTCCGTCCTGCACGACTGGCCGGATGAGCAATGCCGGAAGATTCTTGAACACTTGAAGGACGCCATGGAGCCGGGATACTCCAAAATCCTCATAAGTGATTGCGTACGTATTTTTCTGGCATTTTCCGTTATGGTGCACTTGCTTGCTCAGTTACCTTCCTTGCATCGCAAGAGGTAGGTAAGCCAACATCGAATTAAGTATTGACCAGTCTCAATCTTAGGTTGTTTCCGACCAGCGGGCTGCGTGGCAGCACGTTTCACTTGATCTTTACATGATGGCCCAGGTATCGTCTCGCGAGCGCACTGAGCGTGAATGGCGCGCGCTCATTATCGATTGTGGCTTGGAAGTTGCTGGCATGTATAACGAAGGCGACGGGAATGAAGGTCTCATTGAGGTTGTTCGGTCTATATAAGACTAGAGAACAGTCACTAGGGCATGGAAGTAACTCAGGAAGCAATAAACCAGAAGTGTTCAGATGCCTTCGGATAGGTGACTGACTGTGTAACCTCAAGATGAGATATGCATGCATGATTCTAGCGCACCTATGAGAGAGCCTTAGGCGATAAGCCACGCAATATCTGTCAGCTGAGATGCAAGCATACGAGGAGGCGTATAGGGGGCAGCCGATATGAGGTAGGTAGGCACTTACCCAGCCCCGCCTGGAGTATCAAGCCTCTTTTCAAAGCCCGCTGCTATTCCCAGTCTAATCTTAATCTACGGCCAAAACTCAACAGACCACACAACTAAAAACATATTTAAGTTACTTCAACATGTCTGTCGACGCGCTATCCCTAGCCTGCAATATCATAACCGTGATCGACTTTAGCCATAAGTTCTACGAAACGTACCGAGACATCTCCGACCATAGAAAGCCCGACATTGATGCCCAACGAAGTGCGACTGAGCTATCTGAGTTGACCTCGAAACTCAAGGACTCGCGGAAGAATGTGTCGCTTCCGAAGAACGACCAACTCGACCGAGTCGCCGATCAGTGCCTCAACGCTGCTAACAAGCTCCAAATGGAGATAGCCAAGATAGCACCATCCAATTCATCGTCGCGTATTGGCCAACGGTTACACAATCTTGCATCTGCCGGTAAGCGTACTTGGCGGCATGATCGAATCGAGCAGATGAAGAAAACAATGGAAACTTGCCAGCGCACAATGCAGGATGTTGTCCTAGTAGAGATGTACGAGTCGGGTCAGGCGGAGCAACTGATGCGCCGAGATGAGTTTGCGAAACTGGAGATTCGCCTACAGGCCTTTGTCCAAGCTCTCGCGGAGCATCGTCTCCAGATATCTGATCTTTTGGCCGAAAACCGGACTCTTCACAAGGAGACTCGCGACGTCGTTCATAAAGAAATCGTTGCTCTGAGAGATGCCCAAGTCTCAGATGCAGAACTCAGCCGTTTCAAGGCCAGTCTAAAGTTTCCCATGATCAACCAACGATACAACGATATCCGACCAGGCCACGCCCAGTCGTTTTGTTGGCTTCTCGGTGAAGCTACAATGTCAGGCACAGATAAAAGTTTGCATCCGGAATGGCACGAGTCATATTTTCAAAAACTGCACAGTACAACTTTTGGTGACTTCAGCCAGTGGTTGAAATCAGACTCCGGCTCTGACCTCTATTGGATCAGTGGAAAGCCCGGGGCGGGAAAGAGTACGTTAATGAAGTACCTTTGCCGGCAAATGGAAAGCAGCAAAATTGTTGATAAGCCATACGTTGTCATTCATCACTTCTTCTGGCTTGGGACTTCAGAAAGCCAATCGCTACAGAACAATCTTAAAGGGATGTTCAGTACCCTTTTGTTTCAGTTATTGGCCGTTAATGTAAATTCTGGAACGACTCTAGCAGCCACCCTGCTTCGCCAAAGCCCTCATCTAAGCGAAATAGATGCTTACACTGATTGGAGCCTCGAAAAACTGAGAGCTACCACGAAGACGGCTCTGGAGATACTAAATGATCAATACTTCATTTACATTCTTCTTGATGCACTGGATGAGCATCTACCTGCAGCTGACCACGAGGAGTTGCTGGCGATAATCAAAGAGCTTGAAGATATGCCTGGAGTTCGAATAATCGCATCAAGCCGGAGAGAGCGGATATTCGAGAAAACATTAGCTAAATCTAGACAGCTTCGGCTGCAAGACTTGACAGCTGCAGATATCCATTATTTTGCAGCTGATTCTCTGCGACCCAAAATTAAGGCTTCTTTTACCGAGGATACCTCGAGGAAACTTCTACAAGACATTGTCGATACTATCGTAAGGAAGGCGCAAGGTGTCTTCCTATGGGCTCGATTGGCTGTGGATGGCGTTAAACGTGGCCTAGTCGATGGTAACTCTGAAGATGAGTTACGGGAACGTCTTGATGATCTACCATCGTCTTTGTCTGACTATTTTAGGTCTATCTGGAGACGCCTGGGTGATGACGAGAAGAGATACCAAACCAAAGCAGCTAATATCTTCTCCCTGTTACTATGTGATGCCTGGAATAGTGACAGCCCTTTGTATAAAACACATAGGTTCTTACTATGGGAATCGCAGCCTCTACATCCCGACATTCTCTGTCTCAGCTTTGCACTGGAGCCACAGGATGCAAGCTCGTTTATCCAGGGCGACAGCATTATCAGAAAAAGCGAATTACTCGAGCTACGCCGGCATACCCAAGAAATGATTCTTTCTCACTGCGGCGGCTTAGTTGAACTCACGCCGCCTAACATAGTTGAGTCTGAACTAGAGACTCCAGATCCCGACAAGGGATGTCGCTTTATTCACAGAACAGTGGCAGATTTCTTGCGGGAAGAAGGAAAGGATATCGTTAACTCAAACAATTTCGGCGATACTGGGCCCGATTTCCGCTTGATGCTGGCATTCCTGGCACGTTGCGTTGCATTTAGGGAGCCTGGCTACGATGATAGGATGTATGGATTTTTAGTAAACATCGAGTCCGAGATTTGGTTTCAGAACGCTTTGGCAGAAACTTGGATTGGATTCAACTTAACAGCAGATCAAAGGCTCGCTCTACTCGCCATGTATCATACAATTCACTATAAATTCTGCGGACATCCAGAGAACCCTCGTTTTGCAGAGTGGAAGCTCGCCCTCCGCTCGTATCAAATTCGCCCTTTCGTCGCCAAAGCAGCATACTATGGACATTTAGATTATGCTATGCACTGGATTAAGGGTAAGGCCAACAGTGAAAGCCCTCTTTCTCCCGAAGCACTTGATATCATATTAAAAGTGAGTTTGATGGGCTACTTTGATAGATTTGATCAATTGGCTAGGGGCCTTAGAGATTTGGAAGCCTTCGCGGAAGAATACACGAAATCGCCGCTGCCGCAGTTTCTTGAGGGTCTTCAAATACTTTGGAAATATGCTGATAATCCAAACCCTCGACTTCCCCGCTCCTGTCTTCCGCCAGGAAGGGATTCCGGCCGGCGACGTCTAATCGAGTTATCTAAATTACGTCATCTCTTTTCAACTCCACAACTAGTGTTAAATGGGCTTGTAGCTTTATTTAATACCTTTTCCAGTTTATCAGCACGATGGATTCATTCAAAATCTATTAAAGCAAATGAAGTATGTGTCGATATTGCGTCTCAACTATTGGGGCTTTTGACCAATTCAAATTCACGGCTTTGTGAGCGTATGACGTGCATTTACAAAGGCCACTTGTCTAAACTCAAGGATGTGCCTGCTGCAACAGGATTTATCCATTTCAGTTATATTGGAACGGATGTTGTGCACAGGTTTAGTCATGGTCCTATCCACGAGGTGCAAATTCTACTCGAGGCTAGCACGCTGTGGGTGATCCGATGGCTGGCTCAAAATTTACAAGCCGGGATTTCTAACCCGACAAATACGACGGCTCAGATGTGCTTGGATTTTGTGAACTCCGCTGTCCAAGATGGTCAAGAAATTGGAATCCCAAGGCCAATTCTACTGCTAGGATCAAGCGCTGAGTTTTCGGGCTGGCGCTATTCTTGGGACTCGGGGTACTATCCAGATGAAATACGAAGAGTTCCACCCGAACTGATAGACCACCTCGGTGAGCCACTGGGAACAAGGATTTACTCTGTTCAACAGTTGGGAGACTGCCATAAGACTTTAAGAAAGCGGGTCAAGGAAGCATGGACTGATGCTTCAGCGGAGCTTTTAGAAGGAGAGCAGCTAGAAGAAGAGCTTGTCAATCGAGGAATTTGGTGCTCTAAGGAGGATGCGGGAAGACTCGCAAAGGAATGCAATATACGGATGCCATTTGAAGGTTCTATCTACGGGAAGAAGCCAAAGACCAGACCAAATCGTTTCGTCGTACCTCCAAACGGGTGTTCCGATGAGGAAGAGGCATTCAGCCACATGACGATGATGTTTTGAAAATTCCGAAAAGATTCCAGGCTTCTCAATTCCAAGCAGTAGCTACCACCAAAGCCAATATAATAAATGCCTTAATTGGTATGGCCTAATTGAACAGCCTGGTTTAACACTCGTCTGTTTAGGCATCATAACACTAGGCATAAAACGGTGAAAGTCGTCTAAGTTATGGTCATTTCGCTACGAATAAAATGTTGTAATCCAATTATTAAAATAATTTTGGTATACATAATCCCAAATATTGCGTACACTACACTGGCAATCCAACTTCGCATGGAAATACAGCGTCATTATTCTCCTCTAGCGCATTTACAACCAAACGCCAGACACTTTTATCCCACATGAGACCTGCGTGTCCAACAACATCGTCAGGGCAAGTGTCTTGCACAATGACGTTATTTACGCCCGGCTCGTCGATCCTACTGACCTCGGTTTTCACCAGTATGTCAGAGTTCGACATGATGATAGTGGCCTTGTTGCCAGGTTGAACAATCTTGTCGGCGTTCTTAAAGTCGTAGTATACCTTGCCGCCAGTCATCATATCGTCGCAGGCGGGGCAGCCAATCAAGTTCTGCACCAGCTTCGCGATGGATCGTGTGGCTTCGCCGCCAATGTACCACAGGTCCGTAACGCCAAGGTACTCGGCGCCATGGATAGCCGGGCCCAGCGCAACGAGGCGCTCCACAATGTCCGATATCCCGTCCTGCGTCATTGGCACGTAGATCGCCTGCACGCCGCCCTCGGAATGGCCAACGATGTCCACTTTTGCCGCCCCGGTCTTGTCTTTCACCTCGCGGATGAAGTCGGCAATGTCCTTCGCAGAATCGGTCATATTCCGCAGGCCGCCGATCCACGGTACTAGGTCCCAGGCGCCATACGTCATCGAGAATGTGCAGTAGCCGCGCTTGTTAAGTTCCCATTGAAGCATGTTGAGATCGACCTCGCGGTCGGCGGAGAGTCCATGGAGCAAAACGACAGGGTTCCGCTCGCTCTTGCAATTGAAGTCATTATCAGGCGCGCCGTATAATGGATCAGATGTTAATTCGTCCGGGATAGTAGTGTTTGATAAATCGGGCGACTCGGCATCTTCCGGAATAGGGGCTGGGTCAGGATTCGGAAGAGCTCTTGCGCTCAGAGACCAAAAGGCCTGCGCTAGGAGTAAAACACATAGTTTCATGGTCGCAATTGTCGCGCGGAATTTGAGACACGACAAATGATTTATCTAGGTTTGTCCGGCTGGTTTTCATAGACTCTGGGACCACCGTCTCCTTATATCTTGATTTGGCCGGCCATAATCCACTCTTATCCATCCCAATTTATTCAAATATACGAAGTAAAAGCAAGGGTTGATTCGCCCCGGCAATTCCGTATTCCTGTCTCCCTTTACCGAGTACCTAATGTAAGGGATACCAATTTTATTCTTGCTTCTTTTCCGTGCCACGGAGCAATCCTTCTCAGGGGTTACACAACGGCTGCGCCGCATATCGCCCCGGTGTGTCTAGGTCTTGCGTCGCGTATCATCCAATCAGCATCTTCGCCCTAGATTAGGCGCAAGGAGCGCGAGCTGTAATTGGTCGTGTTCCTCTCGCCTTACAGCGGTTCAGCCGCAACTTTCCTGTTATGCGATTAGCGTTTGGTTTTTTATTTTTGACGATCATGCCATGTGTATCATGACCATAACGGTGGTGCGGGGGTCTGAAAAACGATTTTCACTTAAACTAAGACATATTGAGATATGCTTAATCATTCTATCCTTGATTACTTCCAGTCACTCCTTAATCTCTCATCGAAAATGCATTGTCACAAGCATATCGAATGCTTCGTCACTCTCATCATCCAGGTCACCCCCTCCACCTGCCATTTCGCTACGAACTTGTCGGGCTGCAAGCCGTTGTCTTTCCGCCTCTTCCGCCCTTAAAGGATCTGTTGAAAGTGCTTTCGAGTAGGCATGGAGATAGCGAGCTAATACACCTCTATGCACTTTCACCAGCTTTCCAATTGCCATTGCCCTCTCTGACTCTTGTCTAGAAAGTGTCAGTAGATGTCTCGAGTCTTATAAGGGTTCAAAACCAGTTCTCACATAGCATTCGCAAAGCGGCCTTGCCTGTACGCCACATCTATGAGCTGAGCCAGCTAAAGCGAGCAACAACCCCAGATGTCTCAAGGATTTGTTTTGCGATATTGCAATGGTCTTCTGCTTCGTCAAGCTCATCCATTCTCGTTCGTAGAGATGCACATGTGAGATGGGCGCTAGACACTTTTAGTTAAGGGCCTCTTGATGTTGAACGAATCAGGTTGGTAGGTACTTACTAAACTTGCATGTACCAACTCATGTACCAACTCTCCATCATCTCCGCATCTGTTAGAGATTCACGCATTAGATCTTCCGCTTCTGAGAATTTATTCAGGCAGTAGTAGTTCCGGGCAGTGTTGTAGCGCCATACAAGCTTCCTCGTAGGTACCTCTCCCGCTGGTCCTTCCAAGACTTTACCTGCTTTGAGTAGCAAATCTATTCCTTCTTCGTAACGTCCCTGCGCCGCGATAGCCATGCTGAGCCAGCTGTATGCGAGGGCGATTAAGAGGTCGTCATGAGGAAGTAGTTTCAAGCGAATCTCGAGCCCTTCGCTCATTTCTCCCTCCGCCTGCTTGAACTCGGAGGTGGAAAGATGGTACATACAGTTGAGTGATTGTAGAAACGCCCACAATAGTTGATCTTGTGTCTCTGGTGGGCATTTATGGAATGCCGAATTAGCTGTACCAAGCATTTCTCCCACGACATTCATCGTATCATTGTCATGAATTGCACTATCCCCTGTTAGTTTCATTTGAGGGAGAAAAGCATCAGGGATCTGTACTTAGAAGCATTCACAAGCAAATTCACGAAATTTATGCTTGGTTTCAATGGTTTGGGGTTTGACTCGGAGTTGAGGTAGTTCTTGACCAAAGAAAGGACTTGCGGAATATAACGCTCATAAAGAATCCATTCCTCGTCATCGTACTTATTATCACGCTGTGCGGGCAGCTTCGCTAGAAGTAAGGTAACCGCGGCGTCAAATTTCTCCTGCGCATTTTCCATCCTGGAGCGGTATTCAGCCTGTACAAGCCGGTGAATTCGAAAAGTCCCCTTCTCGATATTCTTCCGTACAAGAGCGTGGTGGGTCAGCTCTTTGAGAGCACCCCCCAAGCTAGATATTGTCAGCTGGTAAAACCAATTTAATGTACCTATATCTTACGTACGTCCATTCATCCGCGCAAAAGTTCAATATTTCAGGCAAACGCTCTGGAAATGTAGTGGTGAACACTTCCGAAGGAACAGAGTCGGCTGAAAGATAACTTAGGACTCCAAGGCAAGCTTGAGCGTCTGGTCCGAGATTCGCAAACGAGATATCCCATACCGTGTCCAACGAATGTTCATATCCCAGAAATTTCCAGCCGCTCCTCTTTTCCTTGTGTAGCTGTTGCTGGCGCTTCGTATACATGCTTTGAAACGTATCGATGGAGCAGTTCCTGGCGTTAATTAATGCGGCCATTTGATTCAAAGCCAAGGGGAGGCCCCCTAATTCAGTCGCCACCAGCTTTGCTACTTGAAGTTCGTCGTCGGTACGTTTTCTACTAGTTGACATATGCAGTAGAAATTCAGCACCTTCTGTGCTGTCGAACTCGTTGACTTCGAGACCGCGGTCGATTGGCAGTGCAGCAACAAGAACGTCTCTGGTGGTAACTAGAATGGCGCCATGCTTTGATACAGGCCAACAATCATCAAGAACATCATGCCTATCCACGTTGTCGAAGATAATAAGCCATTTGGCAGCTAAAACGCTATTAATATTTGCCCAGATACATACTAATCAATGCGACTTACTGGTCTTTTGCAGCCAATCCAACACAAGTATCATATTCTCGTGGTAAGCTTGCGGCGTTGCTTTTGGTAGCTTGAGGGCATCCAGAGCAATTCGACTGAACCCTTGCTGGATGGAGTGGGTATCTTCGGACGGAATCCAAAACACGGCGTCTAGCTCTTTGATCTTCTTGTACGCATAGGCAAGTGCTATCTGTGTTTTTCTAATACCACCTAACCCATAGAGAGCGATTGAAGAGAGACGGCTCGTTGTGTCTTCCGGCTTAAGATGGTCATCAATCTGCCCCATGACATCTTCTCGGCCATAGAACTTTTGGTTCTCTGCCACAGGAAGTGTATCACAAGGTAGCGTGACACCTTGTTGCTTGGATTCTTCTAGTGACAAGAGGCGCTGTAGAATTGATATATGTTCCATATTACGCGCCTGCTTCTCAACAAGTTCCGCAACCTTTTCGGTGCGTTCAGTTGTCTCTTGCCAAGACTCCCTACATTAATTCTTAGAAGCTGCTAGCAAGTATGAAAGAATGAATTCTTACTGAGCGTCCGCGGCATTTGTACCCGAAAAGGAGTCTTCTAATTGCATAGTGCCTCGTAACCTAGTAAATTGGAATTAGGGAGTTGGGGTCCGGGACATGGAGCTCAACCCAGCAAGATCGCCCTCTTTTAAAGGCCCGTGTGTAATATAAGCCTCCCGCCAGAGGCTACGTCATACTACAGTTAGCTGTGTTCACACCGGTCTCATAGCCCTGAACGTAACCTTACCGGCACCAAGTGACGAAGAGCTGAGCTTTATACACATAAAAATTCTTGACCCACCCTACCTTACTGTCAGACTTAGGCCCCCTTCGTGACCTTTAACCTCCCCCTAGGACTGCTGGAGCTAGGGATGCAGGGATTAAACCCCTTCAGACTCTTACGATGGACTTCTTTGTCTATCATCCTATATATACAGATGATCTGGTAGCTGTTTTAGGCTTGTGGCTCTTCGTGCAACAACAGATTTCACCCTTATCACTTAGTTAGACTCATGCCACTTACAAATTCAAGTTTTAACGATGTATTTCATCCGCCTGACTCAAAGGAGGTGAAGGCACAATGAGCTAGAATTCTCCAGCTCACAGAAAGCAAGCAAAATAACCGCATCCTCTTGTTTGAGGAAGCTACCGGCACAGAAGGTGGGATCACTATGCTTAGGATCATATCATTTATACTATTCCACATCAAGTAAACGAAGCCCATAGCTTTTCACTAGATAAGCTACTCATTAGGTAAGATATCAGTCATCAAGGGTCTACATTAAGGGGCTTAAAACAGATGACTAATCCATAAATGACTAATCCGCATGCAACTCCAACCCTAACCCCGAAATCAATCTTCCGTTATATTTATAATGATAAGTGCCCTATAATGCACTGTAAGTATAAGGAAATTAGCGTAACCATTTTTCATTCAGGTGTTATGCATGGGCAATGCGCTAAATTTCAGCGCTGGACCCTTCACAATTACCATATAGATTAGGTACATTGCTAAAACAACCTACCCAGCAGTAATCTCGGCAGTAACGCCCAGTAGAATTACTGTATGACTAGAAAGTGCTTACATTCATCTAGATGTTAAATCTGGAAGATTACAATGCTCGAGATTAGGAGTCGGATGGTAGCGTCACGCATATCTCGTAGACAGATTTCGTACGAACACCCCCTTGACCCGGTCTTGTCCTGGGGTGCTGACAGTCCTATGACCAGATATACTCCAAGGACCTTGAACGTCGAGATTACTATTATATTATATGATATGATATGACTGAGATCACTACTGTTTATCTCTATTTCAATCTTTCAGTTTATTTGCGCCGGTATCATCAGATCAAGTGAAGAGCTTGTGGTGTAGATGCACCCTAGAGGACCCATATGATGTCTTAGGGTAGACTCTAACCACTTTAAAAAAACAATTTGCCATCAACCATCCATTACACCATTACACAATGCATAGGCTCGGAGGATGCCTCCGAGTAATAGGGGGCTGAGTCTGTTAATACTTGACGTTAGTCTCCTGATCCTCCGACCGTCCGCTCCGACCGTCCGCCCTTTATAGAATCTACCACAGCGCACATACAAGACAGGCGAAAGATCGGCTGTTACCGCTATAGCATTGATATCATTCGGGGTTTCATTTTTGAAATAATTTCCTCGTTCGTCCTTTCTCTTGCCAGTCCGAAGACCTACCCGAGGTATATAAGTCATAACCAGTTCTCAGCTTGGCCAGGAATAATTACAAGTTGTTTCAAACCTACAACACATGCGGACGGTCTACGCTGTCTTCTTTCTGAGTAAATCTATTAATTCATTTTTACCTTTGACTCACAGCTCCAGCAACCTTCGCCTGCTTATTCTCCCAGTCATCTCCTAACTCCTGAAGGGCTCAGTTGTTGCCCACTATGACTACCAGTCAACCACAGGCGGATGCCGACTCAGACGCGACCCTACCCTCAGCAAGGGAAGATCACGATGTCGAGCAAGGAGAAAAGATACCTAGCGAAAAGCTAGGCCAGGACCCTAATATAGTTGACTGGGAGGGCCCCGATGATCCAGCAAACCCGCTGAACTGGTCAGGTCTCAAGAAGAACCTCCATGTAGCCTACGTCAGTCTCTTCGTCCTCTACGCGTAAGTACCTAGACACCCAGGATTTTTTCTGTCCATAATACGGTCTTGCTAACTGATTGCCAAGGAACCTGGCATCTACCATGTTCGCACCCGGCGCCTCAGAGCTCATCCAAGAATTCGGCATCACCAGCTCCACTGTCGGCACCTTCACGGTGTCCATCTACGTCCTAGGCTTCATGTTCGGGCCCATGTTCCTGGCGCCTCTGTCCGAAATATACGGCCGGCTCGTTATATACCATGCCTGCGGCGTTGTGTACCTTGGGTTTACTCTGGGATGTGCCCTGAGCACGAACACCGGCATGTTTCTTGCGTTCCGGTTTTTCGCGGGGGCTGCATCCGCGGGACCCCTGGCCATCGGAGGCGGGACGATTGCCGACGTGACGCCGCAGGAGAAAAGGGGTATGGCTATGGCCATGTACGTTGTCGGGCCGCTTCTAGGACCCGTAGGTCAAGCTCAATCCTGAAAGCTAAGACAACTTTGCTAACAAGACTACAGACAATCGGGCCCATTATCGGCGGCTTCGTAAGCCAGGATATCGGTTGGCGCTGGACCTTTTGGATTATTCTCATCCTGGTAAGGTCTCCTCACTGGTGTCTTGCGTTATCATGTTAACAAGGCCGTTTGTCTATAGTCTGGCAGTCTTAGTCTTGCCGCGATCTTCTTCCTTCGAGAAACCAATGCGAGAGTTTTACTACAACGAAAGACGGAACGCCTCCGGAAGGAAATGGGCAATACGAAATTGACATCCAAGCTGGCGCTGAAGATGTCCCCACGCGAGCTGCTCACCCGATCCATCGTGCGTCCCGTCAAGATGGCCATCTTCTCGCCCGTTACCCTACTCTTATCCCTCTACGGCGGTGTCCTCTTCGGACTTGTGTTCCTTCTCTTCACCACGTTTCCGAGCGTATTCGAATCGCAGTACAACTTCAGCACCAGCATCGCCGGTCTCGCGTATCTGGGCCTCGGCATCGGGATGATCTGCGGCCTGATCGGCTTCAGCCTGTTAAGCGACAAACTACTCGGCCAAGCCGGCGGCAACACCGTGGCCGCACCCGAGAAGCGACTCATTCTAATGAAGTGGTTCGCGCCCGTCACCCCCATCGGCTGCTTCATATACGGGTGGAGCGTGTACTACAGGACGCACTGGATCGTCCCGGAGATCGGAACGTTCATCGTCGGATTCGGTGGGCTTTTCGCCTTGCTGCCGGCACAGACCTATCTGGTAGATGCATTTGGACCGGAAGGTGCGGCGTCGGCTATGGCGGCCAATGTTATTATTCGGAGTCCCTTCGGCGCCTTCTTGACTTTTGCCGCCCCGCCCCTATACCAAAACCTGGGGCTGGGCTGGGGAAATAGCGTGCTCGGTTTCATCACCCTTGCTTTCACGCCAGTGCCGTGGCTGTTCTATCACTACGGAGAGTACTTGAGGACTCACTTTGAAGTAAAGCTATGATGATTCTTTCAGGATTAAAGAAAAGGGAAAAGGGTATATAATTATGTCGCGGTATAGTTGCATCGAATTGGGTATCAATTAATCTACATCAAGGGGGATATAGGAAGAGGGCGGTGGTGATGTCGACGAACGACCCGACGGAAGGTCTGGTGTGATGTACTCTGTAATTTCGTCCGCGAGGTTTTCGAAGGCGTCTGGATCCGATAGTCCGGGTCGCTGAGAGCCTGGCTTTTCAATTCCCAACTCCACTAGCAGCTTCTTGTTCTTTATCTCGAATGAATTTGTGTGTGCTCCGAAACGCTTGAGTCCAAGAGGTTGTCGAGCTATCTCAGCCGAGAAGGCCAGTTTGGGAGTCTCTGTTGGAGGTGCCGGCCTCGTGGCGGCCCTGGAAAGACGCTTGGCGGCTGCCATACCTTCGCTAGCGGAGACTCTAGGCGGAATTATTGGCCTGTGGCACCGATCCTTCGGGGACCGCCGTGGTGGAGACGACTTTTGGTCCGAGTCGTCTTCATCATCCGAGCTTAGTAAGCTGATTGTTTGTGATTGATTGCTATCACGCGACCGCTGTCTTTTCCGTGGGGGTAACTCATCTTCATTTTCATCAGAAGGGTTTGAAACCCCTGACTTATGTTTACGCAGCTCGCCGGACTTCTCTGGCTGCCGTTTTGGGAGCGGCAACCCGTCTGAAGACAATGTCAACCACGGAGCTTTGAAGTTGAAAGGGCCTGCAATAAGGTCAGTAAAGGGCGATTGAATTAAGCTTTTGATAATTACCGGAAGCATCGAAGTAGAATTTACCTCCTGCCATACTGGGAAATGGAGAGGGTTTAGTTTGCGGCTTGAATCCACCTTTTGGAATGTAGCCCGGAGCTAGGTAAGGAAAGCGCGTCGGTTTTTAGATGCTGTCGCGTCAAACCCAAGCCCCTGTTTCCGATTGAATATTGGCGTATAATATATGCATTTAAGAGCCATATGCATTAATCAGTACCACTATATATGGGATATAAGGGTTAGTTCTGTGCTTTATTTTATTTACTTATTATTTCTCTAGCTGAAAACAACAACATAATCTCATGAGGTATTCATGCTATCTGCTTCTTTGATAGCTTCTTTTCTACCGCGATTCTACATTCAAGATTATTTCGGGGCAAGTCATATTAATCTAAAGGATGTATCACTTTCAACTAAGCGTAGTTTTTCTCAATGAGAATCTACACAAACCTGTGGCTTCAAAGGCAAGAATACGACCTCCCGTCCGCTTCGTCCAAAAAAGCGACTCGGGTTTCGTATAGTCGGCGAGACCCGTCGTAAAAGTGATGAAAGGTGACCAGGTGCGTGAAAAAAAAAACTAAATGGAATCATCAAAGTCGGAATCATGCGATTCCCCCTCATTCTCGCCTGTGAATTTTACGTAGTTTTTGCCATGACCAAATCCCGGATGCCGACTTCAGAGCCCGACGAGCTCAAGTATTAGAGCAACTCATCTCGTCCCGGTCGGAGAAATATCGAGAAGGAATTGTTTTCCAGTCGATGTTCAATTAATAAAAAGCCAGCTACCCGTTAACAACAATGCCTAAATTAATAAGAATAGCCGCTTGCCACGCCGCCCCGGTCTTCCTATCCGCCAAGAAGACCACGGCCAAGGCCGTCTCTCTAATCCGCGAAGCAGCCGGAAACAATGCGAACCTCGTAGTCTTCCCCGAGTCCTACATCCCCGCGTTCCCCATCTGGAGCGCCCTGCGGCCGCCGTCCGAGAACCACGAGCTGTTCAAACGGATGGTAGAGGAATCGATCTACGTGGACGGCGAAGAGATCAGTGCCATCCGCACCGCCGCCGCGCAGCTCGGAGTGCTCGTGAGCATTGGATTTTCAGAGAAGGCGCGCTACAGCAGCGCCACGCTGTGGAACTCCAACGTGCTCATCGGCACCGACGGCGAGATCCTCGTCCACCACCGCAAGCTGATGCCCACGTTTTACGAAAAATTGACTTGGGCGCCTGGCGACGGCCACGGCTTGCAGGTAGCCGACACGGCCTTCGGCAAAGTCGGCGCGCTCATCTGCGGCGAGAATACAAACCCGCTTGCTCTCTACACCATGACCGCGCAAGGCGAGCAGATACACATCTCGTCGTGGCCGCCCATCTGGCCGACGAGGTTGCCCCAGGGTGTCGCTCCTTCCCCGGCGAGCGGCGAGACGGCCACGAGTAACGGGATAGTTGGTGACAAAGCCGCTCTTTCGAGCGTCGCCCGCGGCGTGAACTACGACAACGTGGCTGCGAACCGGACGCGGGCGGCGGCCCATTGCTTCGAGGCCAAGTGCTTCGGCGTGTTGTGCGCAGGCGTCCTCGGGGCTGACGCTATTGAAGCGGCTGCGGCCGGGTCCAGCACGCCGGATGTCGTAACGCGAGGCCTGCAGCAATCGTCGAGGGGTGCGACGATGTTCTTGGATACGACGGGGACGCTGATGCCGGGGTTCATCGTCGAAGAGAGTGGGGTGTCGACGCGTGTACAGAAGGATCTGTTGCAGGAGGAGGAGGGCATATTGTACGTCGATGTGGACTTGAGAGACTGCATAGAGGGGAAACAATACCATGACATCGCTGGCGGGTATCAACGGTTGGATGTATTCGAGTTGAAAGTTGATCGCACGCGAAGAGAGCCTATTTTGTTCAGGTGAGTTTTCTGGCTTGGACGCCACTGGTAGGGTTATGAATGTGGCTCTCAAGCAGATGCCGCTCATTTCAAATATGTATACGAACAGGCACCGTACCTACCATAGCGGAATTACTCTCCCGTGAATCGTCCCACCCTATGTCACCATTCTACGTTGCATAATTCCCTGCAGTAGTAGTTCTACATCACTCGGGATCTTTCCTGTGAAAATCATGTAGCATTGGGTCTCTAAGCCTAGTCTCCCTAGCTAAAACAAACGCGTGCTCCCGAGTCCGATCTGCATAGTCCTAGAGGACATCCGCGGACAAACAGCCAGCACATAAACGAAAAACCAGCCCCCCCAATCTCGTGCCTAGAAGGTCATGTTGTCGAAGAGCGTAAGGTCCATGTCCTTTTCCTTGAATCGGCCAACGTCGAGCCATTCGATCCAATCATCTACCGCGCAGACGAGTTCCCCCTTCTGCTTCCGGCTCGGACTGTACTCCATCCACTCCTCCTTCTCGACCTTGGTGCCTTCAGGCTCATCGACTTCCTTGCTCTCCCAGTCCATGTGAGAATCAACGTAGGGATCAACCTCGTTATCGTACGAATATTCGTCTGGTTCGTTCGATCTGTCGCTGTTGTGGCTGTAATCCGTCATGTCGCCTTCCGTGTCGTCTTCTAGCCGTGAATAGATGCATTTCTGTAAGTCTCGTTTCAGATACAAGCGACGGGCCTTGATGTAGGTTCCAATCAAACGTGTGAACGTCTGATTATCGATCTTGTCTAGATCATTCTCGCCCAGGACCTCGCGTCTGATCTTGTCACAAAACGCCTTCTTTGATTCCTTGCTTTGAAGATGTTCAGGGAGATTGTAATCAGATTCAGAGCGTCTGTAGTAGCACGCTTTGAAAACGTCGGTCATGAAAGCTCGCATAAAAGCTTGGGGTTGTGGGCCTGTGAGCTGATCGTAGCATTAGCATTCCACCCGTTATCTTAGAACTCAGTGGTATCGAACAGGTGCTCGTTACTTGAGGATTCTACAGTGTGGGGAGATAAAGGCCGACATGACATGGTTGTTATACTTACAAAACTCCCGTCGAGCATCTTCTCGAAGATCGGCTGCTCCCAACGGAACTTGAAGCCTTTGCAAAAAAACATGCTTCTACGGGTTGCATTTCGAATGTTGTAGGGCTTGTTTCTGGCCTGAAGCTTCCACTTGTTCGGAGCCTTAGCCTTCTTATTGCCAGCAGTCGAAAAGCCAGCAGCCGCCTCCTGACGATGACGAAGACCCGTAGGCTTATCAGCGAGTTTGTTCTTGACGCGGGCCATCTTGACGATTAGGCTGTGCTGAGTAGGTGTTGGTTGTTGATTCTCTTCATTCGCGACGGGTTGGGTGATGGAATGTTATGTCGAGAAATCGAAGTGATCCGGTTGGAAAAGGCGGCACAATGTGGTCTTAAATAAAAAAAACCATTGACCAGTCACTAGAAAGTGAATGGCAAAACCCATTGAGGACGGGCCAACGCACAAATTGCCTAAGGTGACAATACCTCAGGTGAAAGACAGTGAGGCAGGAGCGCTAGTAGAGCGATAACACCGCCTAAACTCTGCAAATTGCCCAAACGAACCCCCACGGCAACCAGCCAAAGTCTCAAGAGGGGTTCACTTCCAATCAAACAACGCCCAGGCATGTGATAGCGTCGTTGCCAGGCGTCGTACCTGCCATTTACCGAAAAGGGTAACTGGCAATAGTAGCTAAACGAAGATCACGCCAATCACAGTGCCCAAACCACGCAAATACGTACCCAAACTAGTGGAATCGAAGACTGCAAGCAAGACGGGAAGGCAATGGAAAAGAAAGAAAGCTTTCTAGCCCGGTGGTTCAGTAAAGTTCACCCATGGAAATCATTATACACTTCTAGTAGCTACTGGTATCGTTGATGTGAGGCTCTGACACGGAAAGAGAGTCACTCCACTGATCACTAATCACTGAGATGTTTGAGTTGTCATATATCTTGTTGCAAAGGTTCAAATCACTTTGGAGATGGACTGATTTCTGGTGAGAAAGCTAGCATTGAGTCTACTGAGACAGCTAGCTAAAACAAATTTGTGTCCTTAACTCCCTCCTACGTTGTCCTAGAGGACATCCATATGCAGATACCTAATGCAAAACATGAACAAAAAGCTGATCTTCCAGGCTCGTGTCTGGAGTCATAGTTCCTCTTCATCGTGGTCATCCATATTCATCTTGTCGAAGAGCTTGTTGATAGCGTCTCCTTCCTGCTGATCGATCCAATCGATCCAGTTATCCACGAGGCGCCAGAGTTGTCGTTGTTTGCCGTAGGCCTTCTCAACGTAGTTGTCGGGATTAGACTTGTCCTGGTCAGATTTGTGGTCAGGCTCGTCGGATTCGTCTTCCTTCTGTCTGCGGAACTCTCGACGGGCCTTGGAGTAGGTCTCTACCACCTCCATGAGCAACTTGGCATCGACAGGGGTCAAAGTTGCAGTGTTTCGGGACGCGATGTAACTGAAGAAGGCCAACTTCTTAACGGTGTCGTCTCCGACATGAGCGTATATGCGTTTGTTTTGGTTGCAAAGCGTGAATACATCACACATGAAGTGCTGCATACGCATGAAGGATTCGGTGTCGACTTTGATATGTTGTGCCTTAATGAACATGGCAAAGATCGGTTCTTCGTAGTGAAAGATGAAGCCGTAGCAATGGAACAGCGAAAGGACTTGAAATATCTTGATGTCTGTTCGGTTCTCGGTGTCGGTGATCTTGTTAGGGGAAGACGATTTTGCGAGCATCAGTCTGGCAACCTCGCTTCGATGGCGAACCTTGGCAGAGTTCCATTTCTCTCCGCGCTCTGTGTTCTTCGAAACCCGGTTCCTGGTTCTCTTGGAAATCTTCCCGGCCTTCTGGGTCTTGGAAGCCTTTTTGGCGGGAACCTTTTTGGCCTTCTTGCTCTTAGCCATCTTGGCTATCAGGATGAAGTGGATGTATAGTCAAAGGGGCTGGTGTTGGGTCTTTGACTTTAGTCGGAAAGGGTTAAGTGGCTTTGACGACTGGAGAGGTATGTCAAGAAATGAGAGTGTCCTAGGAGAGGAGCATTTGGTATAAATTACTCCATTGGGATCATTCACCAGACACCTAAGGTAATGCTGTTTGAATGAGGGGCCCGTGCTAAATTGCTAAACAGCAAGTGAATGGGCGAACAGGAAGGACTAGCACAGTGGTACTAAAGATACTGCGCAAAACATCCCAGGGTCCACAGCAACGAGCTCAAACTGTCAGGCGGCAGCAACAGGTCCGCCGATAAGACACCTTATCAAATAACATTATTTGGACTAATCATTATTCGGCTTCTTTAGCCCATCTAATCCAACATAAGCAATCCAACACAAGAACTGGGTGAGAGATTCCGCTGGAAGAAAATGAATATAGTCAAGTAACGAATCTGGTCCATCTCTGTGGGCACACAATAGCTCTATCATATTATGAAGGCCCAGATTTGCGAAGGAGAACCAGTCTACGTCACTTTTGTACAAACCGTAAATGCAAAATTGAAAGGGGATGATTTAGATCATGCAGGATTCTCTAGAATGGCGATGTCAATACTTCCTCGGGTCCTCTCTTGCTCTACCCAAGCCGTCCATTTGTTAACCACCTAGCTCAGCAATTTGGTTGAAGCCTTCCAGCTTATATACTATTCCCGGTTCCGTGTCAACAGTCTCTAAATCTGCCTCCCGGAGGCGCCGCTCTGCCTCAAACATTCAAGTCTGCTCATATAATTGCTTCGAACTCTGACATAGGCCTGCGTCCAGGAGATCCAGCCGCCTCTGCTTCAAGGCTTTTCGGGTCCTCACTTATTCCAAGTTCGACTATTATCGTAATTTCCCTAAACAATTCCAGACTTTTTCCCGTAGTCGTCGATGCCGATGTTGAACAGATCATGATTCTCGTTGCAGACGCAGAAATTCTTTTCGAGCAGATTCCTTACGAGAAGCCTATGTTCCCATCAAAATGTGCCGCCTAAATCTAATGCTTCATGGTTATTCGAAGCGAGGCGTTCGGGAAGAAAAGATGCTGCGAAACCGTCAAAGAAAAACACCATTTTAAAAGGGGCGTAGTGTTGCTTTGTCAGGCCTTAGCCTTCAAGCCTCTCAGCCTTTCAGACCTCATACCTTCCCTTATCCCCTAGGTAATATGATGGTTCAGTTAGATAGCAGCTAGCTCTTGGCCAGGATGACGAGGGTCAAGTCAACCCTGGGAAGCTACGGCCATCTGAGGCTCCTGAGATGAGTCTCTTTGTCTTCACCTCTTAGATACGTAGGCCTCTCATATCGGTTAATAAATTTTCTGTTAGTCACTATTGTACTGAAAGTCGAAAGACATGACGACATACGAGGTAGGGGAAATAGCCCCTTACTGTACAGCCAACTATTACAAGATAAAACTTGGGGTGTTTGTCTGTAGGAGCTATCTTAAAACAAAAAGGTCATAATTTTCTATGTGGCCTCTCTTCAGCATCGATATACTCAACATTACTTTTATTCCCCATTAATATTGCACCTTAGTATTATGACATCCTATAATGCCAATATTTGTATACCGTGGAATGTAAATAGTAAAGTGGCCTTAGACAAATTGTCTATGCTAGATCAACCGTCCTGAGGCCTCCCGAGGACAGCTGACCCAACATGTGTCCAGAGGCTGTCTATTCTCATTCATTTCTACAACAAATACATTATGAGGCAAGCGGGAACTCACATAAGGGGGATAAAATACAACCTGATGTATGTCTGCGGCCCTCGGCTTGTATATATTCGACTAGAAGCCGGACAGTTGCCTGGGTCACCTTGTACGAGTAACCATCCTCCAGAAACGCACGTTGATTGAAGTACCACCTACTACACATCTATAGCATTCTTGATCCTGGTGAACAGGCTCCTGAGATTGAAATAATTGCCTCCTTTCTTCGACTTGCGAGGAGGGCGGTTGTGTAAATACACAGTCGGGAATTCTTGTCTATTTTGCCAGGGAGAGCCAGGTACCCGAAGAACAGGCGGACTGATGTAATTACTGGTATTGGTGGCAGGATAGCAGGACCTGGCGAAGTCCTTGTCAGAATCTGACAGCTTGGTATTGCGTGTAGTACCCTTGCCACTCGTTGTCCAACTGGCTGGAAAGCTGTACAGCATAATGCTGTCCGGATCGAACGTTGTGGCCCGTACATTCGCCACAGTATAGTACTCAAACATGTTTCGCTCGATTCTTCTCTCATCCCAGTTATGCGGCGGACCGCGGAGGTCCTGATAAACGTTCTCCTTGTTCCACGGAATCTCGGCATACGGACTTGAGTGCTCGTGAATCGCTCCGAGTGCATGACCAAACTCATGGAGGATGGAAGAGCGAATGTCGTCCTCACACTTGTTATCATTGATCCAGCCTAGGTTCATGGACGCCTCATTTCTAGAACTGTACTTCTTGCAGTCTGTTCCGATACGAGACCAAGATCCTGCTCTAGTATCGAAGGCAATGATGATATCTAGTTCTCCAGACTCGACAAAACTAAACTTGATATTGGCGTGCTGGCACCACTCTGGTGCATATTTCTTGACTTGGTTCTAGATCACGGTGAGTAATCTATATATGCTTTTGCTTTCTGGTATGGCTTAGCTAACCCTTTGCCACTGAGAACCACCCCTGAAACCAATGCGCAGCTCGTGACCAACTGGCCAAAGCATGCGGGTCATCATGGCAAGACTTAAAGCATCGGCATCGTTTAGTAGGCCGCCGTGAGTATCTGAATCCAGGAGGCTGCCTTCACCAAAGCTCTCGGTGAAGCAAATAGGTCCGTAAGAGTCCATGACGGAGTAAACTATTTCAAGGACGAACAATATTATAAAAGGTCTTCCTGTAGGACGCCTAGGTTTTTTCATAGGCTAACTTGACGATTCCGACATTGCCCAAGCTGATGGCAGGAGGCATCGTGTCAGATTTAGAAGATGCGATCGATCCGCCCTTCAAATGCACTTTCTACTACGACCAATAGATTTGATTCTTCTTCCGAATTAGGAAATACCTATCAACTAATGCACGCGTGGCAATGTGTGTGTGGTCCAATGCGTGTGTGGTTGTGTGAATGCGTCTACGTTACCGTGCCAAGCAGCCCCGGTTAATGTCGCAAGATCTTGAGAGGATCATCAATGAATTGTGAAAATTTGTGGATTCGACGGCTTAGATCAACTCAAACCAACTTCTATCAATCAATTATCGACATATCCAAGGGACTCGAGTTAGGACATGTCACTGGGCGACATCTCGGAGGGCCAGAAACGATTTAGACATAGGTAACTTCATAATCCGTTCTCATTTATATCTCTATGGCAATGGAGTCACGAGGCAGCCTTAGATGCCTCCTTCTCGGCAGCCTTCGCAGCCTTCTTCGCGTCTATCTGCTTCTGCTTTTCTATCTTCTTCAGTTGGTTTTTCGTCAGTTTACCATCTCCGCCTTCGCCTTCGGCTTTCGCTGATGCGTCGTCTAGAACCGGTACTGTTCTCTGTACCTTAGGGTTACCTCCCCACTTCAGCGGCCGTACCGACATGAACAGGTCGACCGTCTCATCTGTCACCTTGGCTCTTCGTTCCTGGAACTTGCCGACGTACTCCTGGAGATGCTTGATGCATATAGCTTTGAGCTAGAATTAATGTCAGCAAAGGGGGTTCGTGGGCAGCTGGGAGAGACACATACTTCTCCAGTCAGCAGTTTGCCTTCTCTATAGTCTTGCCCGATCTTTGCGAGTTCCTGTCGGATAATTAGCAACATAAAAACATCGTTCCGAGGGTAAAGTCATACCGCATCGTCTTCCATCATAAACTCCAGGTATTGATATGACACATCCACTTCGGGATTACCGCCCTTCTCTCTTTGCTCCTCCGCGCTCACCTGGCCGCCAGAGAATGCGTACTTGTTAATCTTGTCTTTGATCTGCTTGGGGGTATCTTTCAAAAAGATGGCTGACGAATCGATACTGGCAGACATTTTTGTACCAGGGCCTTGAAGTGCATCGAGGAAGCGTGAGTGGATTAAAGAAGGCTTAGCATATCTCAGCTTGGCAGCGCAGTCTCTGGTAAGGCGGAAGTAAGGATCTTGGTCAATGGCACAAGGGATAAGACACGGGATGCTGGCTGTCTTCTTTTCGTCGTCGCCGAAGATATGCGGGAAAGTGGTTGCAAATGCAGTAGCTCCCTGTATGCTAGTGAAGTGAATCTTGCCGATGTTTGAGCTATCGCCGTGTTAGATTATAGTTCAAGTATGTGCAAATGGAAAATATGAAAATATTAAGTGAGAATATAAAGACTTGCCTATCGTCGAAGCCGAATACCGCCTTTGCTGTGTTGTAAGTGACAAGCTTCGCAAATCGTACGACATTTCTGTAGAAAGCACCACCCATGAACTGGAAGTCAGAGAAGATGAACGTCTTGTCGGGGTCGAATCCCATGGCAATGATGTCCTGGCAATTCGTCCGTGAGTAGCCCAAGACATCTTCCACAGTTATCTTCTCTTTGAAGAGAAACTTCTCGTCTGTTGACGCGATCAGGTTAGTTAACGGTGCTTAATAAGATATGCTAGATGTCGAGGATACGAACCATCAGTAAGCATGATGACGAAGGGTACGTCGAAGACATCTTGTAACCACCTATTATAGGTGCGTTAGTCTCATCGTCACACAGTGGGCATAGGTATCATTTTCAATGGTAAAGACTAACTTGCAAAAGTCGAAGATCTGGGTATGGCCAACGTGCATGCTGTCACTACTAGGACCACGACCGGTGTATAGGAAGAACGGTTCGCCCTATGAATTCTGGTTTAGATACAACTAGCAAGTAATTGATTTGATATATATCCTACCTTCTCATAGCGATCTAATATAACACCAAGGTCGCGTTCGCTGAAGACGATCTGACGACGCAAGAATCGATGCGGTTTATGACCAGTAACGCGCTCAAATCTGTCTAGCATTTCCTGATCGATCATCTTGGTGCCGAACTCCTCCACCAGTTTATTATAGTCAATTGGCTTGAGCTTCCCATCCTCACCAACTTCGCCGGAAACGTTCCAGGGATCGACAGACTGCTTCGCGGGCGCGGGAGTTGGGACGTGAGGGTCCACAGTAGGCGGCACCTCTTTGGTCGGCGCCTCGAGCTCTGAAGCCATGGTGGGGGTGTCTTGAGGATCAATTGACCAGTTGGAGATACTAGAAGGAGCTTCAGTCCGGCCAGATGTGTATATTGGACCGGCGAGAGGTTCTTAAGTCGCGGAGGTCAAGGACAGTTGAAGAAGAGACAAGCTACTGTGTCGCGAACTCCAGTGACTCAGTCAGAATATGTGCAGTCAGAAAATGGAGGGGCACTTTCCGTAGCTTTTTTAGAGGATAGAGGGGCACGTATCGAAGTACCGACAGGGATCAGTTTCCAGGGCCTCAGCTTGGGGCCCACTTATGAGCTCAGACCAATCAAGCTAAACATGCGGAAAAACTAATCTTCCACCTGAAGCTCTGCCTGGGTTCATGCAAGGCCAATGATTTTAATAAGAATCAATAGCTTCAGAACATCAAACGCGATAAACACAACGAAACGCGATTGCGCTCCCTTGTCGCAAATAGAACCGTACGACCTCCTCCGATCCTTATCTCTTCATTTTTAATAGCAGGAGAAAACGCGAACATGACGTCGACAATTGGAATCCCGATCAAGCTCCTCAACGAGGCGCAAGGCCACATCGTTACGTTGGAGATCACATCAGGCCAGACGTATCGCGGCAAGCTTCTTGAGGGTACGTTTGCACTATTTACTGTTTGTCTACTTGTTTTCTTTAAGCTAACATATTGTGTGCAGCTGAGGACAACATGAATGTGCAGCTCAAGGACATCACAGTCACAGCACGCGACGGACGAGTGAGCCATCTGGACCAAGTCTACATCCGCGGCAGCCACGTACGGTTTTTCATCGTCCCCGATATGTTGAAGTATGTTGTGGACACCCCTGCGTATCCAACCCGAAGAGTTTCTAACCATTTTAAACCAGGAACGCGCCCATGTTCCGTAGTCGTAACGCGAGAGGTCGTGGTGTCGGTTTGGCGAGAGGACGAGCAACGGTCAGCAGAGCGAGGGCGAGCGGAAGAGGAGGTCGTTAAGTACACTTGGATGGGAGGTTGTTACTTCTTCGACGTTCACTGGCGTTATAAAGGAAAAAGAGTTTGGGCACACCAAATACACAAATCTGTTCTCCGAGGCGGTCGAGTACTACTGGCACAGTGAAGCTGCATATCGCACGCAGCTGTGGAAAGCTTCAGAGAATCGGGGTAATTCTCTTCAGGGTCGCAATAATTCATTCACAAAAGTAGGGTCACCTACCCTCTGTCTACTTCGAGCTCCCTGCTGAACACTCCACAGCGAGCGGCATCTTTCGATCCGGTTGTGATACATCGAGGCAATGGAAACCTGGCGAGGAACGATCATGATCTACGTACCTAATCAATGCTGATACTCGGTGTATGTAATCTGGAAATAAAGCTTGAGCAGTGGCAGTATACCCTGACGTGTGACAGTGACCAGTGACATGTTTGATTCTTTCAAGATACCCTACAAAAGGAAAAGAAGAACCCGATCTGCAAAGCTGATTGATATAGGTTACTCGCTGTTAGAAATCCTGTGCGCACTTGTTTGCGCACACCTTTACGTTGCCTTTCGCTTGGGTATCTTACCATACGACTCGAAATGATAATAGCGACCTGGACCCCAATTGAATATCACTTCTACTGGTGCTGATAGTATACTCAGAATAGTCTGACGACAACTAGAGATCAATTCGTCACCGCAGCCAAGTACAACGGAACAACATTGTTCTGTATTTAACTTTATTTCATTTATTCATTCGCAGGTGTCTAATCTAGGTAGTTCTAGCTACCCGGATTCCATAGTGTATATCCATCACGAAAGCTGTATCGATCGGATCTAATACTCCATAGAGGGGTGGCGACGGCTGTTGTTACTGCAAGATCTGTATTAGCATGGTTTGTCGATCAACGTTTTCATGTAGGTACTAGCACTTACGGGTCGTACTCCTCCTGGTCGCCGTACTGGTGGTCGTACATCTCCTCGGCCTGCTTCTTGGCCTGGTGCTTGGCCTTCTCGCGGTCCATGTAGTCGAGGCCCTTGGTCTCGAACAGCTTGTCGACCTCAGCGCCGGCGATGCCGACGAGCATCTCCTTGGCGAAAGCGTGGTTGACGGTCTTGCCTGTAGTAGATTGGGTTAGTATTGTCAGATCAATATTGTAATGTGCGAGGTGCTAGGTGCTGAGTTGAGTATCGTCCGTACCTTCCTTTCGCTGTCGGTCCTCGAACAGCTTCATGGCCTCGAAGGCGGCACCGCCGCCGATCAGTTCGTGGGAGATCTTGGACTCGTGGGGCTGTCCATCGTAGATCTCGTCACGCTTCTCCTTGGCGTCGTCTAGTGTGCGATTAGTAACATGATAAAGATAATCTGCTCTCTGCTTTGAACCCACCGAATCCGAACATGATTGCTGATTTAAACTTGGGATTTGTTAAAGGTGAAGGTGGTTTATGTGAGTATGTGTGAATATTTGTTTCTGTTGGGTTGTTGAGGATATGGATTGAATTGTTTAGCTAAAAGTGTAATCGAGAGGAGAAGGAATCTCGAGCTTTATATCTTTGCAATGACAACAACCTTTCGTCGTCTACGAGCACGGCCCAGCAATGACATCTTGAAGTGGATCCCTCAATGGCGGTGTTACACAGTAAAACTTCGCTTCGAACCGGTTCGGCCGGCACACCTCGAGCCAACCCCACGGCCAGCCCTAGAGAGACACGTAATGTGCGGCAAGGACCAAGCAGGTCGAGTACCTAGTATAGCCTCGTTTGTTCCCAGTCGCCAAACAAATACGGGGGTATGCCGGTGTAGCGGAAAGGTGGAGTAGCTCGATCGATTCTTGCTATTCCCGCAACGAAGCTTGATTTCCTCACCTCTCCCGGATTGTCATTGGCTTATCCCATGTAGACCCTGAGGCTGCTTGTTGCCAAGGATCATGAGACTTGTCATGCAAAGCTCTGGATCTAGAACTGCTTGTAGGTAAGGTTATATGTACGGGATTGAGGGGTAGCACTTTTTCCCCTGAGCTCTACATCTCGGGATCGCAGCTTGTAACTCTACTAGGTAGCCATTACGAGTTTTGGTTGCATTGTAGAAAGCTCTATATAAACTGGATACAAACACGTGCGTAAATACTTGCTCTATTTGCTTCACCTGAAACCTAGGAAATGATTGTAGAAACTCAATTGGAGCTGACGGCTTACTTGGTAGATAGCTCGGATAGAACATGCTCACATCATCTGAAGTCATTGGACGCAGCTTGTTCCAAACCGGCTTAGTGATTTAGCCCAGCTAACAAACGTTCTCATCTCATCTCTCTCTGCCAACAAGGTCGTCATATTTGATAGGCAGATAAGTAACCTCCCACCCTGATAGCCTACACAGCCCACAAGGTTGCCAGCAGCATAACCACACAGCTTATCAGGAAGCAAGTGCATAAACAAGAAGCTTCGTCATCCAGTGGCCATTGACATCACATCGGGTTTCGTCGTTCGAAGTAGCTACCCTGCCCTGCTGAGCCTGCAACACTAACTGCTGTTAGCAAGGGGAGGGCTTAGCGCCGGATCGATATATCTCTAAATTCATTCCCAGCCAAGGAACACGAGCAGACGAGGAACAGACGTTGGAACCTTAGAGGTGCATATGCAAAATTGTGGTTCACAGAACAGGGATGTGCCAAGATAGAGCGCCAAGTCGGGTATCGGCTTGGCAAATGCTTGTCATCAACAGCTGGGCCAGGGGCTGAACGTGGGGAAGCTAAGCCTAGCCCGCTGAACCATTGAGATCATCACTGTCCATTGTGTCAACTTCATTTGATACATGCAGACCCCTACTTTTGATTTCCATGATGAATATGTATTTATGGACGAGTAGATCCCTATCTAAGGTAGGTAATTCCTATCCCCTTAAAACTCGTCTAAACGCAGTATGGATATCCTCAGGTCGTAAACAATAACAACATTCGTACCTTATGATGCTTACCATGTTTGGTCCTGCGTAACAAATCTTCTATGTGCTACCTCCAAACTTGGCTTGGTATTCGCCGTGCGCCTTCTTCTGTCTGTCCCAGTCCTTCTTCAGCTTCTTCAATTGGCTCTTAGGGACCTCGCTGCCATCCTTCATCTTGGTAGGCATTCCTTCAGCGTCCCATTCGCTGTATCGCTCGTCACTCTTAAACATATCTTCTGGTGCCAGTTTCGCCTTTGCCCACTTCTCTTCCTCCGCCTTTTCCCTGGCACGTCTCGCCTCTTCCTTGGCACGTGCCTTCTCTGCATCCTTAGCAGTCTTTTCCTCCCTCGCCGCGATCAACTCTGCTGCAGGAACAAACTTGATCAGTGATGGTTGATCAGGCCGATCATCGAGGTAGACTCCTAGATTGGTGAGATCGAAATCTCGTATACGGTCGCTTAGTGAAAGGATTGATTTCTTGGTTTCTGGAGATGCCGTAGGCGCTAGCCGTCGGAGCTCATCGCGCAGCTTTGACACTGCTCGTAAGTATGGCAGTCCTAGCTGTTCAGGATCTCTGATTCCCACAGCGACGAGTGAATCGAATTCGGGACCGGGGGATTGAGAGAGAAGTTGAGAGAGATATTGAGAGAGAGAGACAGCGATAGTGTCAGATGCAGTGAGGTCCAAGGCTTGTACACCTGAGATCACAGCCTTGAAGACATCTTTGTAAGGCTTCACAGCCGTTGTGGGGTCTAGGTTAGCTGCAGCAGCAGCTGAAGCCCAGCCAAGACCATCATAAGGAGGACTCGCGTTAGAGTCGAGACCAAGAATGCCGACTATTTTCGTGATCCACCGTGCAGTAGCCTCAACGGCCGGAAGATCTGTATCAGACTTGTGAGTGTTGATATGCACATTAGCTTTTCTAATGACTTCTGCTATCGCTCGCATCACCTGGGGGGTATCAAAGGAGTTGGTGAGAGCTGTCTCGACGTCTTTTTTAGCTTGCTCTAGGTCAGCTCGCAAACCTTCTTGGGATTCATCGTCATTGATTGACAGTGCTTTTACATCGCCATTGACGACGGCTGTTGTGCCAGTTGCTTCGGCAAGAAGTGATTTTGTGTTTGTGAAGAAATTCTAATCTCATTAGTATCTGTGTACGAAAGCTTTAATGGGATAACTCACATTGACTGTAGCTTCCCAGGTTTCCGCTTGCGTTCGCATGTCTAGGGATATTTCAACACCATCGTTCCATCGGCCGAGTAGAAACACTATGCGCATGGAACGAGCAGTGTAGGTGGATGCTAAGGCATCCTTTATGGTCTGGAAATTCTTGAGAGATTTGGACATCTTGGACCCGGAGATTGACAAGTGGCCCATGTGCAGGAAGTAGTTGACCCAGGTATGCTCATGGCCGTGTTCGCAGAAATAAGCCTCGCTTTGCGCCAATTCGTTATCGTGATGGGGGAAAGCCAGATCTATACCGCCGCTGTGAAGATCCATGCGCGATCCTAGAACATCGGAGGCCATAACTGAGCACTCAATATGCCAGCCGGGCCGTCCGTCGCCCCATTTGCTCTCCCAGTATGGCTCTCCTGGCTTCGACTTCTTCCACAGGGCAAAATCACCAGCACCCCTTTTTCCACCGAGACTCTTTGACAGAGATCCCTCTCCCTCTTCCTGCAAGGCCTTGTCGTTGCGACTTTCCGGTCGAAGTCTCGCATACGTGTTGCCCGCCTTCTCGAATGCTGCAATATCGAAATATACCGATCCTTCGGCTTCATATGCAAAGCCCTTCTCGACGACCTTCTCTACGAACTTCGCGATTTGAGGTACGTATTCAGTAACTCTCGTAACAACGTCGGGGCGAAGTACGTTTAGAGCATCCATATCATCCGTAAACTCTCCCTCCATAAATCGAGTCAATTTGGTGAAAATGGACTGGTCGCTGGTATCGATCGTCTCCTTGTATAAGGAATCTAGATATGGTAGCAAGATTTCGTCGGCACCCTCGAAGACTTGGTTTTCATTGATAGCATCGACCGCCGAATTCATATTGTTAATATGCATCTTCAGCTTTGCCTCGGCATCGCCTGACTTCCCATCTCCCGTCAAGCTGCCGCCTGCCTGCACACTCTTGTAGGCTGCGTCTCTTCGGGACTCATAGTTGTTCACATCTAGCTCCTCTTCGCCTTCGAGGAGTTGAGGAAGGTTACTCTTTGCGTATGCTCGGAATGCAGCTTTGCCCAGCTCCAGAATCTCCTCTTCGGTGTAACTCTTCTGCTTCTCGAGGTCGAGCAATCGTTGTCTCCGGGCTTTTATTATGATCTGAGTTTTATTAGCTCGGAACCATATACTCTTCGTAGTTAAGTCCTTTGCGTACCTTGTCATCGACGTCTGTGAAGTTCATGACAAACTTGACATCGAAGCCAAAGTAGTATGTCAAGATACGGCGAATGATATCGGTGGACACATAGTTTCGCGCATGGCCTAGATGACTCTGGTCGTATACAGTCGGACCGCAGGCATACCAGGACACCTTGCCCTTCGTAATGGGAACGAAGGGCACTGGTCCTCCTGGCTTTAGGGAGTTGTGGACCTTGATAGAGTCCATGGCGGGGTGTGTCGCAAACCGTCTGCGCAATAGGTATCGAGATGTTCGAATAGGATTGATCGGTCGTTTAATAGTAAAGAAGAGGAGGTTCATCAAAGCGAAAGAGTATAGAGAAACAAGAAGCTAGAGGAAACGTGTCACCTAATAAGGATCGAGGTCAGCGTTCAATTGGCAACATTTTTTTGAGTCACAGTCGGACAGACAATTGAATGGCGCAATTTAGGTGCCACCTACCCAGCAATTCACTCTAAATTAAGGCCTGTACCTACCGCTATAGCAGATTGATAGGTGGTACAGCCTTGCATATTTTGTATTTCGGGCTTCTAGGGTCCGCTACAAGGTACTAACTACCTACCCCTCTACCCCTCCAAGCAATCATGGACGAGTATTGATTGTTCTTATCGATAATTAAGTTCTTACCCTGGTAGCTTTTTTTTAGACTGAACTTCGCCGTCTGGATTTTGTCAAGGTCCAAACTCGGCATATTCTTTTTCCAATATTTCCCCGAGACCGTTCCCTTTAAATATTAATACACGGTCAATTAAGGCAGCTACAATGGCGGGTATCTCGCCATTTCTTGAGCCTGGGCCGCGAACGAGACCGAATTCACTCGCCCTAGCACACTTATCCCGCGACAGCATCCAACCTGTCTATCTTCAAGAAGGATCAGGTGCTGTCGACGGGTATGCTGAAGGAGCAGTCATCAACACGCGATTCGGATCCTTCCCCCACTCTACTCTACTCGATAAGCCCTGGGGTTCTCAAATACGCGCCTCTGTCGTCGATACAGGCTCTCGGGGGCGGAAACGGAAGCTTAACAATAGCGCGGACGGCGAAGCTTCGAATACTGTTCCAGGAACCCCTACCTCAGAAGTAGCTACGACAAAGGACCTCAAGACTGCACCGAGCGGTTTTATCCACATACTGCCACCGACCCCGGAAATATGGACAACGAGTCTACCGCATCGAACTCAGGTTGTCTATACACCCGATTACAGCTACATCCTACACCGAATACGTGCGCGACCCGGTATGAAAATAATAGAAGCAGGTGCGGGAAGTGGTAGTTTTACACATGCTTCTGCTAGAGCTATTTACAATGGCACTCCTAAGCACGCGCAAGACCCAAGAGGAAAGGTGTTCAGCTTTGAGTTTAACGAGGACCGATATCAGAAGATGCGAAAGGAGATCGAAGATCATCGCTTAGAAGGAATCGTCGATATTACCCACCGGGATGTATACAACGACGGCTTTCTCGTCAATGGCGAGAGCCCAGAGGCAGAATGTGTCTTTCTAGACCTCCCAGCTCCCTGGAAGGCCCTTCCTCATCTATCGAGAAGGAGACCAACACCGTCGGAACTCTCAAGCATTGGTCTTGATGCTCTCAATACCCCAGAATCCGAATGGAAGTCTCCTCTACGTGCAGATCGGACCACTTACCTCTGCACCTTCTCTCCTTGTATTGAACAAGTCACCAAGACCATTGATGTCATGCGTCGACTAGGCTGGATGGAAATTGAGATGGTCGAAGTTGCACATAGAAAAGTCATTGTCTCGCGAGAGCGAATTGGTCTAAATCTACCACCAAATGAGCGAGGCATGAACCAAACAGCGGCCAACGTTGAAGAGGCTATGGGGAAATTGAAAGAGATCGAGGGCCGATTCAAAAAATTCCATGGCAAGACTGAGGATACTGATGTCAACATGGATGATGACAACGATGAGACGACCGATACCAAGGATGTTAATGGAAATGCTAACAGCAAGACTGATGATCCGTTGTCAGTCAAACCTTGGATGGCTGGAAGGCTGGCTCATCGAACCGAACCCGAGCTTAAGACGCATACTTCGTATCTTGTCTTCGCTGTGCTGCCACAGGAGTGGACGGAGACCCAAGAAATGGCTGCTTTCGAGACGTGGCCATGCGGCAAGGAAAGCAAGGTCATCGGCAGCTTAGACAAGGAAGCGCGGAAACGGGAGAAGCGAGAACTTCTCAAAGGGAAGAAGCGAAAGAAGGAGTCTGACAGTAAGGCTGAAGGCGACCGGGCTTCCTCGCCGAAGAAGAGTAAAGTTGCATGAGCGGAAATTTCCGAGTATATAGCTCCTACCTAAAGCATGTGATACCCGACCACGATGGTCATCAATCCACTGAATGAAGACGCATTTCCAAACCAATCTTCAATATTTACCAATTTCATGATAATGTTGAGCTACTATATGATATAAGGACAGTGCTAAACTCGCGTTAGAACACTTCTACCAAGCCGCTGCGGTGTGTTTTTACACAAATTAATCAGGACTAATGTCAAAAGGGCGCTTGCGCAATAACACCATATATCACGATATGTCCAAAAATCATGCTAATCTAACTACCAGCTTGTGCTTCGAGCCTTAAGTAAGGCGAATTGAGTTTCGAGTGCTCTAGTTGGGGTTTGAAACGATCATAACAGGATGTGTTAGCTTGGCAATTGTCATTTTGGGGTGGTTAAAAATAGCAGAGCCACAGGTCGTTTCACTTTGGGGTTCTGATCGACAACAAGGACTCATTATGCACGAAACGACTACCAAATCGAGAATTCATTTTCATGACTCGAGAGTGTGAAAATATCGCAAGTTGGTAAGCTCCTCTTCTTTTCAAATAGAGCTACATATTTAGTTCTACGAACCTTCGTATTAAATTCTGGTACCAATAGTTAATAGTGTACAACAGTCTCAGATTATAACTAGGTATATATATGCGGGTATGGACCTAAATGAAGCTTTGGTATATCTACATGCAGAAGCGGGCGTAGCCATAGCCATGGTAAGGCTTAGGTAAACAGCACATCAGCGTAGATCAAAAGGTGAGAGCAACTAAGCGGCCTGAAGATCAGGCGATCCGAACCAGAGACAAGTTTAAAGGGGAGAAGGAAAAAATACAGTGCATCTCTTTTAGACCATACAGTCTCAGCTCCTAGTTCAGATCAATAAGAGGCCATAAAATGCCAATAAACATTAGGTAATGGACTGTTTGATGAGGCTAATAATACTGTTTCATCAGCTATCCCACGCCGGGGCTACGCCGGGGCCTACATAGCTGGGGCTAGGAGCCGCCCGGCACATGGTTTATATCCCTGCAACCCGCTAAATGCTACCTTCCAACTTGCTTCTTGCAGAGAAATAAAAAAGAAGGGATGGAGCCGCCTCTTGGTATTCAACGCCCAGAAATCCAGGTCCCAGAAACCCCCAGAGACCCATCCATTCAAAACTTCAACTTACCAAATCAGTCGACCGGAATCGTGAATGACACCTCCCGGGAGTCATGAAAGTCAAGAGGGACTAGGACGTATAACCTATTTGAGAATCGAGCCAGAATGACACATTCAATATCAATAGAAACATTCAGCGCGCCGGCGTGACGGTTCCCGTTCTTCAAATATAGGCGCCAAAACAAACGTGGGCGAATCGACAGAAGCAAAACCTGGTTATAGCACAGATTTGGCCGGCCCTAAATTGGGCCCCGATCTTATGAGCATCAATATGCATAGAAGTCTTCGATGGCTATTCTATGGCAACGCGTGGCTTTTGTTGATCATCAACGTGACATTTCTCGAAATTATCTACTAGCCTCCCCTGCTACCTCATCATACAGCATATATAGCGAAAACAGCCTCGAATATCCATAGTATAATAGAAGATTGAGATGGTGGCGATAGTCAGACTCGCGACCAGAGCTACGACGAGGGCTGGACGCGGCTTTTCGTTCGATGAGATATATTTCCGTCCGTACCTTATTCTTAATGTTCCCAGCAAAGCACGCAAACTCTTTCGAACAATATAGCACGCCAAGCTTCTACCCCGGTGACCTATATGTTTCTGCTCAACCCATGCCAGCTATTGTATAGCTTGGCACGTTTCGCTTAAGCCTGAGCTTGACAGATGGCAGCATCTCCTATTGGGTAACGAATACCATTAGAGGATATAGGAGAGGGTGACGCGTCAGCTCGATGATCGTCGTCTATCTAGCCTTGCAGCACGAGCATTTCCACCGCGGAGGCGATTCGCTCATTAGGTATATATTCATCTGTACTAGGGTCTTGTCAAAATAGGAGCCTCCTCCTAAACGGCCGGCGGGAATATGTCTCCACCAAAGTTGCCGCTTTGGTCTCGCGAGATCCACGATATTGATCGAATATCATTGCATCTCACTGCACTCGATCTTACCTCACAATGCTTCTATCACTTGTGCGATAGAACTTACAGTCATTCTCTCTCTTTAGCTTGCCCTGGTGGTTAATTCACTTTCTGCCCTGGCGGCTCTATTATCCTTCACATTTTGACTGGCTTAAGACGCTCACTACCGTTTTGCGAATCATACATAATACACTAAGATACCTAATAACCATGTCCGAACAGTCGTGCCCGGTATCCGGTACCGTTGGGGGAAGATGTCCAGTTGGCCATGCGGGATCGACCAGAAGTAATAGCCGAATGGGACCACGAGGTTGCACTTTTTCGAGCTACGGTTCGCCAGCAGGAGATATTCACGCAGCATTCGATGTACGATATACCACAGCCTCTTTGTCTTAACTAAAACTAACAGTGATAGATTCCACGAGGCGTTGATGTTGAAGAATGGCTCCGGATGAGGGAACGCAAGGCGATAAACCAGTTGCTCTATGCCAACATCCCGTCGGTTGAAGAACTTGGGATGGTTAAAACTCAGGCGGAGCTCGACGCCCTTAACGCTCGTGAGCAGGACTTATTAGCTGTCGCCCTAGGAGCCCCAGCTAGGCAAGTTATGTTGAGAGCAGAAGAAATTGGCCCCAAGACCGGTTGGCTCGACGGTTATCTCAGCGCAGAACACGGCTTCTGCCCGCCGGACTATGAAGAGGCTGCTGGTGCCTTGGCGAAAACACCTGGTCGGACATGGTCAGACCTGATGGACCGCATGCCCGGCTGCGTTGCCAGAGGACGTGCTCTAGAATCTATCGCAGCTCTACCTCTCGTAGAGGGAACCAAGGAGGTGATTCCAGATCAGGCACTATGGGCGGCGATAGTAGCCTTGGGAAGTGAGTCTACTTTTTCATTATTTCCTTATTCTGGTGTGGGTTATGGAATACTCTTTCAAAATACTGAAAGCACAAACCTTTGAACTGCCCTCATTATGTGTCCAAAAGGATCCTCTATAAGTATAATTACTAACCTAGATGGTGTAGTGCTATGCTCTATCTATCGCTACGAGTGCAAAAACGACGGAACGGAAGGCATTACATCGGCCCGCACTAAAAAGAAGAGACCTAATGTTCCGATGGGCGATGATCTCGGCGAAGAGCTGGTTGGCATTCCGCTGTGCATAGCATTGCCGTATTATCAAGTCTCGCGCCGTATGGGTCGGACGCTGCCGCATCTTACATTCCCTGACCAGTCATCCTACAACCTCAAAATTAAAGACCCTACGTCAAACTATCCTTACGTCGCACGTTTTGAAAATATAGACCTCCGATGGTGTGCGTTCGGCGAGAAAGCCGAGGTCGCTTTCCTCAAGGGCTGTGCCGATACATCAGGTAGGCATCACCATCCCCTATCCGCAAGTACGATACTAATATTCATCAC
Source organism: Hypoxylon perforatum (assembly GCA_028571165.1). NCBI lineage: Eukaryota > Fungi > Ascomycota > Sordariomycetes > Xylariales > Hypoxylaceae > Hypoxylon > Hypoxylon perforatum. The sequence goes on along the minus strand of JAOXNQ010000003.1, from coordinate 3,029,370 downwards.
AGCATCCTTCCAGCATGGACCCGACGCAATCGCCGCATGCCAAGAACACGTAATGACCAAGAATGTTGAAGGACTCCTAAGAGAGATGATCAGACTGAAGGAGATTCTAGAACGCATGCCCAACGCTTTCCATTCCATCAACGTCAATCCCAACTCTGGCGATAACTACGTCCCAGTTCACCAATGGGTTCGATGGGCCAAATTCTCAGCACCTATTTCGAAGAGATGTCCAGCTTCTTCAGGATTACAGTTCCCGCCGTACCTTGTCATGGATGCCTTTCTAGGTCGGAAAAAGTGAGCTTATTCCATACAACACACCTAGTTATTTACAGATAGTAAGAACTAACATTTAATAGGTATACTTCATTCCTCGGCAAGGAAGGTGTGCATCTGAGAGCCTGGATCCCTTCGAATCTCCGTGCTTTCATTGCCGCCATCGAGTACCACTACCGCATTCCCGAATTCGTCCAACAATCCGGAGATCCGCGACTAATCGGAGTCCTGGACGGTATCGTTGAGGCATACACAGGAGAACGAGGTTTTATGGGAACGCACAGATATAAAGTCTTTGGAATCCTCGAGATCGCAGCAAAGAGTGGAAGGACAGAAACAAACGGCCTATCAGGTGCTGCCGATGCCGGGCGTCCTTGGGAAGAGACTCATAAGCAATTCTCAGATGCCATGAAGGAGCGCCTTGAACCCTACCGTAAGTCATCTACCCCTTTTAGTACAGGCTCTTTAAGAGTAAGGCTAACTTCATACGATACAGGTGGCAACCTACAAGTAGAACCGCACCAGATGAGAGGGACTTTTGAAGAATGTCGCTACGCCACAAGAGTTTTGAATCGATCTTATGTTGGTTCGGATACAACACGGTCAATTGGCCTCGTCACTCTGGATATTCAAGATACCGGTATCACATTCATGCCCGGCGACCGTCTTGCAGTGATGCCATTGAACAGCTGGGAGGAGTGCGCCAAAGTTGCTGCTGCGTTAGGCTTAGAAACAAGCATTGATGCCGTCGTTGAAGTTTCAGGCACGTGGTCTCGATTCGAGCAGCACTTGGCGTCTGTGAGGCGAATGACAACGCCCAAGAAGTTGACCGTGGCCGATATCCTCCGTCGGGGTCACCTGGCCCCTATCACTAAAGAACTGGCTCTGAAAGTCCACAGCATGCTTGCCGCTTCCTCTAATACCGTTCTTCAGGTTCTAGCTACCGAAGAATGGCCGGTACGGGGCTCACTAGGTGACCTCTTGCAGGACGCTCTAGTAGATACCCCGACGCACATATGGGACAAGGCGTTCAACCTTCACAATCTTTCATGGCTGGCCGATCTTATCCCTGTCGAAATACCTCGCACTTATTCGATAGCTAGCTACACTGATGAGTTACTCCCCAGTACCGTCGACCTAGCTATTTCGCGTGCCGAGTACAAGCTATGCTCGACCTTCTCCAAGGGCGACGACATCGCCCGTGCTGGTGTTGCAAGTGGCTTCTTCAACCCAAGCCCCCCATCGGATGACATGGTCTCCGACGACGAGATCCTAGTTGGTGTATCTCGGCCCTTGGCTTTCCAACTTCCCCTAGATAACATGGCCCCCTGCGCTTTTTTCGCAGGTGGTAGCGGCATCGCCCCGTTCCGAAGTTTTTGGCAATACCGCCTGGCGACAAGCGGCCTGTCTGGCGGGAAAAATCACTTGTACCTCGGCGTCCAGTCTCGCGAAAAGTTCTGTTTCGAGGACGAGTTGAGAGAATATGTCAATGCGGATTTTATGGAGGTCCATGTTGCTTTCTCAAGGGACTCCCGCGGTCTGGCCTACGACCCGTATTCTCGCGACCTCGTCGAGAAGCATATTCCTCCTCGGTACATCGATACCTTGATAGTCGAGCAGGGCGCGAATATATCTGATCTCGTCATGTCCAAGAAGCAAGGTGGTCTAGGCGGTTACCTCTACGTGTGCGGGTCCACTGCCGTATTTGATTCAGTTATGAACGGCATTCGCAAAGCCGTCTACACACACTGCACGGCGACTATGGACAATGTCGACCTCATCGTCAACAAGGCCTTCGCAGAACGGCGGTTTATGCTAGATGTCTTCATGACGCCAAAGCCTCTCCCCTGTAATCTGCCAACGATTCCTATGTCGCAGCTTGCCGCACACACTGGCCACCGACCAGGATCGCGGATGTGGATTGGCGTTCACGGGAGCGTGTATGATGTCACGGACTTCTGTCCCATGCACCCGGGAGGCACCCAAATCATCAAGTCCAACGCCGGTGTCGACTGCTCCAAGTCGTTTGACAACCTAGCTCATACAAACAACCCCGAAGTGGTCAGTCTTCTCACAAAATACTTTGTCGGACACCTCACGCCAAAGCCCGACTACCAGGGCGGCGAAGAGCAAATATCTGCACTCTATGATCTTTGGGCCTCGTACCTACGGACTACCGTCGAGACACTGGTAACGCACCAAGTCGAGATGCACGAGATCCAGGGCGCATCACTTTCTACAAATTCAGCTTACAACTCCAACGGAATTACCAATCTCTGGCTGCGCGAAAACATGCCCAGTACCATCGCCGTCCGCACCTTTTACAGCTACCAGAGCCGACTGCTCCAAGGAGGTTTCACCGCTTTGTTCGGCGCAAAGCTACAAGAGCTCGTGCTCAAGTTATCCTTCAGTGTTGCCAATGCCGGCGGCGCAGGAGCTCATATACAATTACCCGACGTATTGGGCGCGATAGCCCGCGCAAATACAGGCTCCGATGCCGTGACTTGCATGAACGAGGTAGCCCTCGTCGGTCAGTTTATCCACGGCGGTGCAGACGACCTCCGTTTCCAAGAGCGCGGCCTCTTCGCTTACGCGGCTAAGAGCGTAGAGCTGGATATCGAGCTCCTCGAGGACCTCCGCCAGGAGATCGGCACCGGCATGGATGCCTTTGATAGCATCGCCAACGCGTACAGCTCTGCCGACCGGTCGCAGGACCCAGACTTCGAAGCGACCCGCCTCGGAGCCCTGTCAACATTTCTCCTGCAGATCCTCGAACGCATCTCACGTCGTTTGGGAATCTTCTACGCCCAGCTTGCCCAATGCTCCGTGTACAACCCTGAGCTCGAACGCAACCCCGCCAGAACTCGCTGGGCTCTCGTGCGGCGCTGCATCCGAGACGGAAGTCTCTTCGTGATGGCGCACAAAGCAGCCACGGACGTTCTCGTCGCGGGACAGCAGTCATCCTATTACATGTCCCGCGCCAACCCCAACCAAAACGTCGACTTCGACAGCGTCATCTCGCAAGTCCGGGCGACCCTGGGCTCGGCACAGACCGAAATGCACGTAACCGTGCCGCAGCAGCCGATCACCCTAAACGCCGTGCACCAAGCCCGAGGGCGGAGCTCAGGCGACGCCCCGGCGGTCGCGACGCGCGACAACGCCGGCGCGCTCAAGGCCATGAACAGCTTCGTCGAGAAGAACAGCAAGGCGATCCGGCGGCTCAGCCGGATGCCGCCCATGCCGCTCAGCTTCGAGGAGATACAAAGAGCCGCCATCAGCGGGATGGCGCCGACGGGCCTGCACACGCCCCCGGCGGAGCACGAGTCGATGATGGCTATGGGTCTCGGGATCAAGGGCCAAGAAATGAGTATGGCTGGTATGAATGGTCGCCCCAGACTCCCAACGCCCCCTTCGAGCCGCGGGTCCAGCCGCTCGCCGTCGCGCGTCCGGCAGCCGTCGACTGGTATGTCCGCGTCCGCCGAAATGCTCCTCAGTAAGCTCAACCAGTCCCGCGCCCGCGGCGCCTCACTGCACAGTCGCCATAGCTCCGTGTCCGCGGTCCAGTCGCACCATCTGCCGCCGCAGCACCAAATGCAAATGCTACAACAACAACAACAACAACAACAGCAACAACACATGCCGTACTACCCAGTCGTCGGCGGCATGCCGACGCCGCCCATGGGTGGTCACGCTCACGGCGATAACCAGCTGCCGAAGAGCAACATGCATGTAGCGATGAGCTCAATGATGGGACACTTAAATACGCGGCGCCCACGCAGTGACATGCCCGCGCACACTATGAATCTGCCGGTCGGCCGCGTGCGGTCGACGTCGCGGTCCAGCGCGGGGAGTGTGGCGGGAACAGGACAGTCGCGCGGACATGCGTCCGTGGCGTCGACGAATTCGCTGCGCGCGTTTAAGCTGAGGGGGTTGGTAGAGGGTGAGCGGTTTACGCCGGCTAGTTAAAAGGGGTGATATAGGTTTCTTCTGTATATGGAATTTGGCAGGAAAAAAGGAAAGGAAAGGATAATTAGGATTGGAAGTTATATATGTATATGCTGGACATTATTATTCATTCGCTGTTATTATTACAAAGATTCCCTAGAGGTTAGGAAACAAAACCAGCACACGCATTTTCAACTTGAGGCGTTGCTAGATATTCTCATTCGTTTTTGTACATGCTCTAGTAGACTGACTTTCATTCTATTTTTTAACTCCTTGATTTTTGCTTATCCAACTTACCTATTATACAATTCAATAAACCTATAGTCGTTTTCAATTCAGCTTCTCGCCCCTCGACACCGCATCAAACATAAACACATCCACAGCCTCCTCGTTCTGCCCCTTGACATCGAAGTCATTCGTGAACGCGGCCATCTCCCCGAAAAACGCCATCATGCGCGCCGGGTCCTCATGCATGTCCCCCTCGGCGTACGCGTACACGCGCCCGAATTTGCGCGCTAGGTCCACGACCGCCTGGCTGCGCGGCCGCCGTACGCGGTCGTACGCCGCAAGCGCACTTGCGATTTGGTCGTCGCTGTCAGAATCGACGTGTTTAAATAGGGCGTCTAGGCACGACGCGTCCTCGAGCGCCTGCGCGGCGCCGTTGCCGGCGAACGGGAGAGCGGCGTGCGCCGCGTCCCCGAACATGGCTACGCGGCCCCGGGCGTAGAAGGGCGCGTGGTCGTGGTCCGCGGCTGTCCAGGAGGCGCTTGTGTCTTTGGCTACCACTGTGAGGAACGGGAGTTAGTTAGTCAACCAGTCAGTTCAATTCAATTTGGTACTTGGATTATTTCCCTTAGGGCGAGATGCTCGAAGCCTTGAAAACCTTTTGAGAGTCGAGATTTTTAAGGGTTATTGATATAAAAGGTTGACCCCCGAAGAAAAAAAGGGGGGGTTCAAAAGGGGGGAAGACAGGTTACGTACTGCGCACAATTTCTTGAGCCTCCTCGCTGTAGTCCGCGTACAGCGCCGGGTCGAGCGGCGGCGCCCTGCCGTCGACGGCCGAGAAGACGGCCCCGCGCACCGCGACGCCGGCGCTCAGGCGCGTGTTCTTGTTCAGCGGGATGCAGTTGACGTGGCCCCGGGGCCCCAGCAGGATGGGCACGTTGGTCGTCCACTTGGGATTGATCTGCTTCCTCGCCTCCTCCGTGGGCACCATGGTCCGGTAGATCTGCCAGCCGTCGTGGTTCTTGGGCGGCGCGGCCGGGTGGTCGGCGCCCAGCAGGTAGTTGCGCGTCACGCTGTGGATGCCGTCGGCGCCCAGGAGGCAGTCGACCGTGGCCGAGGTGCCGTCCTGGAAGCCCAGGTGCACTACTCTGTGCTGCTCGCCGGTTTCCGTCTCTTCGATGCTGGCGAGTCGCTTGCCGAAGCTGATGCGGTCCGCGGGGATGAGCGCCAGCCACGCGTCTAGCAAGTCCGCCCGAGCGACTGTCTTCCGCCCCTTCGCCCTGCCCAGCTCCGCTACCCGCTGGCCCTGGAACCGGCCGTGCGCTAAGATCACCTCGGTTACCATTTCCTGGTCTTCGTCGCCCATGGTTAACGCCTTGTCGAAGTAGGCCTGTCGCAGGTCGGGGCTGATGAGCGTCATGGCCTTGAGCGCGTTCAGGTGCAGCGCCAAGCCCGCCCCTACGTCTTTGTAGGCCGGGACCGACTCGTAGACGTGGACGTCCAGGTGCGGCTTCCTGGTCAGACCTACCGCAAGAGCGAGCCCGGCGATGCCGCCGCCCACGATCGCGATCTTTATCCGCTTCTTTTCACTCATCTTCGTCCGTCGATGTAGTTAAGTTAAGTCGGAAAGATCAGACAATAAAAAGACAATCACCAAGTTGTCAGACGACACGGGCAGTTTTGACTTTCGTAGGATTCGCCAGCCCGCAACCACCGCCGATGTCAGCAATCGAATCTCACCTCCTAACTGGGTAAAACCCTACGAAGCTAAGGAGCTCCGAGAGCCTATATCAACAGGCATTTACCCATGTAAGTTCACCTCCCGGAAATCCCCAAGCAATGAAGTTAGGTAATAGAGACATGGTGTTGAGAAGCACGAGGTAAAATGAGTATAAAGTCGCTGCGGTAATGATTAATTTTTTTTAGCAAAGGCTTCAATCTTAAATCTTCGAATGAATCATCGCAAGCTGTGAGCATTCCTGCTGAAATACCTTTCAGATGATAAATGAAGAATCTAACCCCTATTCTGCTTTGCTTTGCAGGTATTATCTGTGTGATTACATAATCGACGCTCTATTACTATGGGATGTCCTCTTGGACAGACCTTAAAGGAAATGCTGCAATAGCAGGTTAGATATCCATATACTCTCCAAGTTATGAAATGACTAGCGAATCTGTAAATAGCCTCAGTATCAAGTGTGTTAAGCAGAGACAACCAACTTAATTTTTCTTTCTAGTCGCTGGCTTGGCGCATATGAGCCTCTTACCAAGGTAGCCATTCTCGTAACTTAGGTAGGCTAGCCAAGTTGCGTGTTACTCCATGTCTGGGCATGCATAATATAGCTGAAAGACAAATCTGACTACAGTCTTGAAAGAATGATAAAAGGAGCCTAGGAGGTAGGTAGAGATATCAACATAAGATTTAACCGAGGAAGGGAGAAAGGCAGCGATTTTAAACCTCATGCTCCGGATCGTAAGTGTTACTCGAATTGAAATTCGTGACTGTAATAAAAGACGGAATTCCCGTCTGACCGGTGCAATCGGGTGCGTTGTACAATCACTAAATGGTGCAGTGCATTATCACGCAGCCATGATGATGAGGCTTTTTTGTGAGCATATTGGTCCGTGCTGTCTTAATTTCCCAAAAGCCAGGTTTCTCGGAAAAAGATTATCTGATAATCTTATCAGATCAACAGCGCCATCTGATATCTGGAACAAAATAAATCGCTCGTTAGACTAAAACAAATGTGGTGTGACACGGCATCAAACGGAACCGGAAATTTGTTGAGAAACCAGACAAGAGACAAGTAAAATTTTCAATCCTTTTTATTTCATCTTAGCGAAAGGAGCCAGCCAGCCAGCCTCGTTTCGCGGTGAAAATTGTCGGTGAGCTAGCTCTAGGGTCCTTCAAAAAAGGGGGTCGTACGATCAATGGAACGTTTCGAAACAACAACATCCTTACGCAAGCTGATGTCGTTTCCCTTGACAGCTTGAGAAACGCATTAATATGGACCAAGCCGAGCCTCATTGCAATATCCTAGCTAGTTGTACAGGTAATAATGCCAGGTAGAGCGCGGAGTATTTTACTTGCTCGGCAATTATAACTCATTTCCAAGGAACTGGGAATGAGATCAAAATATCCAAGACTCTGGTTTTCTACCCGCTTTTTCCTTCCGAAACAATTACTACATATGCCGCTATGTCTGCATGTCTATGTCAGTCAGCTAGGGATCCATGCAAACCATGTAATCTTAGTCATGACCATCTGATATCCGACATCGGGGGCGACATTGATCAGATTGATAAAGTCTTGTACTCCGTGTGGTTGAGACATATCGCTGATTGATTAGATTACAGCCCGCCTTGATCCTCCGATCCCCCATTCCTTCAGGGAGATCGTGTAACCCCTGGCCGAGTTTATCGGTTACCTTACCGTGCCTCATACTGTGCTTCCAGAACCAAATTCCTAGGATAACCTAGGAGGTAAGCATTTCCGGTCTTTCGTAGTAGACTTGGCTGTATGTGTGAAGTATCCCTAGTAATGGCTGGACTCGATCAAGTTTAAAGATTTATGTAACAATATCTCTTTCGTTTATGACTTCATATTGTAGCAGCTTCGCCTCAATGGTTGTGCAACAGCTTATCGTGTCACCGGCGAATGACGGGCCTGCACATTTCCACTCGTGATTAGAAAAGGTCAGCTCAATGTCAACATATCACTACTGCTTATTGTTAGACATCCCGTACGTGAGAGGAAAGGCTACCCGAGGTGATCTGACCGGTAAGAGCGTGACCGGCAATGTTTGTTCACCGACAAGCGATGGAAATAGGGTACTGGTATTCAGGATCTATCATTTCGGCATTTCTAACTCAGTTGGGCCCAGCCGTTCGGATGGCTATTAAACTACCTCACCATCGGAAGCCATAGCCGAGGAAGATAAACTAGAATGGCGAGACTGCACTACGTCGAATGATGAGACCGTACTCGCATCGCTCGACCAAGAGGCGGCCCCATTTTTGTGGAGGAGGAGATTCCGGGGTAATGGGCAGCGATAGACGGAAACCAATATCACTAACGAGTGATGAAATATTATGCAATTCTTGACGAACCAACCAGAAATGCCTTGAACGGGAATCGGGAACTGCAAGTATACATCACGTTGCTACCGAGCAGCCCATGAGAGTACAGGAAACATGTTGATTACCGTGGTACTAAGACCCTCCATTTTAACACCATCGTCGTCACTGCTGAGACATGCAGACATGACAGCCCGACGCAAGGGGCTTAGGCATGGTGGATGAATAATTCATAGTAAAAAGGACCAGAGAATATAATAAGCAAAGATAAAACTCGTAATAGACATTAATCTCGTCAAGGAGATTACACAGACTGACAGACTGCTGAGCATAATCTTATCAAACCCTGACCGGCGATGGCCTAATAGCCAGATAGCCTGATTGATAACCTGAGGTCCACACAGGCGAGGAAGGGAGAAGCGAGAAACGGGCAGAGCAAACTGATATTAGGAGATAGTGACGCACCGGTAATGGGTCGGCAAAGACCGGAGCCACAATAGGCCTGCTAGTGTCCCTCAGTCCCTCATCAATAGCACCAATAGGGGGTTACGCGGTACGATACACGCTATTACGCTATTATACCTCGTGCAACAGTGCTATTAACTGGTATACAGTACGCAGTTTATTTCCCTTAGGTGTCCTCAGGGCTGCTTGGCACTTGCGAATACCTAGCACCTTGGGTAGGGTAGTGAATGACACCAAAGATCGACAAGCAATCGGCAGGTTGGCAGGGAAGCTAAAGGTCCAGAATTTTGTCCCACCTGTAAAATGCAAAGCATCTGATAGGGCTTTTTCTACATTTGCCTCTTTCCCCGTCGACCCCTTCTGCCACTTCCGGTCCCCTGTCATCATTCACTTGAGCAGGGCCCGTAAAGATTGAAATATTACAGATCGGCACCCCTTCTACACAAAAAAAAATATTCCTTACTAACCTGTCCACCGTCCGTCCTCTGTACACGACGCCCACCCAACACGATACTATCGTGGACAGTCACTTCTTCTTTTATCCTTTCGCAATTCACATTGCACACCGGTCCTTTACGCCGTATCCTATAATTCTCATGTTCAATTGCAATTGAACAAACACCTACTCGATTGACCTACTTTATTTCATATAAAGTGTGGTGTGCTTGTCAAGTCCTCGTGCCGCACTCATTCATCACAAGGACACCCCACATATTCCCTCGCCTTAAGACGTAACCACCGCAAAAAGGAGCATTGCCAATTTCCAGACGACACGACGCGTTAAAGGCACAAACCTTTGTCTCCAAATCCCAACCCCTCCCCCGCCATTTAAGCACCTACCACGCCGCACTGTGCTCGCCACAACCGGTCAATTGGCCGAAAATCGAGTATCCTAAAAGAACATTGACTTTGCAGGCCGTGCTATACCTTTGCTACACCTTGGCCAGCCATGTCTGCCACCGTCGAGCAACTGATTGTCGCTCCCGCCGATTACGCGTCCGAGGAGGAACCTTTCACCCCTTCAATTGCTCCGTCGCTCACCTATTCCGAAGATTCTGAAGATCAAGATGAACCTCGGCCGGAGGAGACCCCTCGAAGACGTCGCGCTTCTACGAGACTGATCGCAAAGAGTGCAGCAGATGTGCAACGAATCACTGGCGAATCTACGCAGGAATTGCTTAACCGATGCTGCGGCGGCGGCTGTTGCATGAAGCTACAAAAGAAGACGGATGGCCTCGAGTACGAGCATGTTCCGCTTCCGGACAACAAGGCCTTCCAATCCCTTGGCCTGAAGATTGATGAGATTCCCACCGTCTTGACTAAGGTTCCAGAACTGCCAGAGCAAATCACCTTCCTGCAGTCCATCCGCCGTGTTTCGAGCACCCCTTCGCCCACCGACTCGGCAATCTCCGTCAGCAGTCCAGTCAGCCCCATAAGCTCTGCTCTCGAAGCCAAGCTCAAGGACCTAAGCGTAGAAGACCTAGATACTTCTATCCAACCCCCGTCTTACGTCCAGCCACACCCTCCCCACCATGTCTTTCCTGCGAGAATCCACAACACTCGCGAATTGACCAGACCTGGCGCCGAGAAGCGCACGTACCACTTTGATCTGGACATCACCGATTACCCACATGAGGAAGGTGTAGACTTCAAGGTCGGAGGTGCCATTGGTATCTCTGCTCCTAATGATGCTGCTGCTGTCGACCAGATCCTCGACTTGCTACTGGTTCCACGATATCTACGCGACAAGCCTGTTTTGTTACGCACCACCCGCGGCAGATGGCCTACTGTCTGGGGCGATGACCAAGCTCGGGAAATTGTCACCACGCGACGAGATATACTAACATGGTGCTCCGATATCCAATCATACCCACCCAACAAGCCTCTCCTGCGGGTCCTCGCCGAGCATGCTCTCGACCCCAACGAGAAAAAGATCCTCATGTTCCTTTGCGCTGGTGAAGGTCAGGGCGTCTTCTGCGACTTCCGTACTGGTCCCTATATCTCGCTAGCCCAGCTCCTTAGCGCCTTCCCTTCCTCCAAGCCGCCGCTAGACCTACTGCTTTCGGTACTCCAGCAGCTAATGCCGCGCTTCTACTCCCTTTCTAATGACCCGCATGAGTCTTACGAGATTCGCGACGGAAAACAGCACCGTCTTATCGAGATAGCCGTCACTGTTCAAGAGACACCTGACTGGCGGGATGGCTGCCGTACCGGCGTGGGTTCTGGTTTCTTCGAGCGCCAGTCTCGAAAGTACACGGAACTCCAACGTGGAGGAGTTAGGGCTCCTCAGCTCTACATTCCGATGTTCAAGGGCTTGATGGCGAACCCGCTAGCGAAGGAATTCGTGTCTGATGGTCCGATGCTCCTTATTGGGGCTGGCGTCGGCATCGCACCGTTCCGCGGCTTCGTCCAGCATCGCCTGAAGAACGCCAACTGTGCCAACAAGGTGTGGGTTCTCCAGGGCGTCCGAGACTCGCTTATCGACGAGCTATACAACGGCGAATGGGGTGTGCATGAGGAGAAAGTCAAGAAGGTGGTTCAGAGCCGCCGTGGCGAGAGCCGATATGTCCAGGACGAAGTCTTCCACCAGGCAGACCTTGTGTGGTCCATCATCAACTCGGTCGACGGACGCGTCTTCGTCTGCGGCAGCTCTAAGGGCATGGGAGAAGGCGTCGAAGATGCTCTGATTCGAGTATCCCAGGCGAAGGGCAACTTGGAGCGGGAGGAAGCCAAGAAATTCTGGGAGCTTAAGAGAGAGGCTGGCCAGTATATCACCGAGACGTGGTAGTGATGTTCCCGGAGCAGGCCAGGGAAACTAATACTTTCTGGATTTCGACGGTTACGCACACACACAATCAAGCCCTCAACATTTAAGGGCAACAAAAAAGTATGCATTTGCTTCTTCATAGCGTCCGGTGTTTTCTATAAACAAAAATCACCTAGAGGTCAGGCGTTTGCGCAAGCTGGGCTGGATTAGGCCGGACCGGATAGGTATTATCGGCATTTCGATTCATTGCATCGTGGAGTTTTGCATGAGGCGCACATGGGGGTCTTTTTCGAGGCATATACGCACCTAGCGAGGTAGATAGAGCGGGCAAACTTGTATGCGAGATGGGTGCGGTGCCTAGCGCGATACCTTTTCGTGTCTGTCCATAGGTAACAGGACCTGCACATGGCCAGTTACACCACATTTGGTACATAGTCAATTAATCAAGTTGATGATGCAGATATTGGTATGCTCGTGATCTGATTAATGAGGCCATCTGAAATTCATTGCAGCAAACCAACGCGAGCTTCCTGATTCCCTTGGTGCAGAAATACTCGTAACACAGCAGGTCAACATCGACGGTCAGCTCGACACGCGATAGGTGGAAAAGGAGGAAAATTGCCCAATGCGGAAACTATCTGGAGCCGGCGCGGCAAGGGCCAAAGGGTCGAAGGGATGCAGGGTCGTGGTATTTATTGGCTGTACCGTGGTCTGACAGGTTGGTAAGCTTTTCTGACATGCGTCTTGAGTAGCCTACTTGAGTAAAACGCAAGGCTCTACCCGTCTGGTTTTGCGTGCTGCTTTTCTGTCTATAAGGATGGTACATGACTAGGTAGGTGGTTATACAAACGACTCAGTACGAAATACTCGGTAGCAAGATATGTAGAAAACTGCCACAGGAAATCAGGCCTTGTGCCATAGCTACGTTACAGACCATACAGATCAAAGAAGTTGAACAAACACATTCGCTTATCGCGTCAATGCCGAGCACGCCCACTTAGCCGCGCTGTGTTTTCTCTCTCTTTACAGCCTCATATTCACTACCCCCTCCTAAACGCCGAAACACCGAGAGAGGGCCCAAGAACAAGAAACGAGATGGTTTTATCCAGGAACCCATGTACATCTCGTGCACTGGTGAAGACAGGATACTGCCGACTGGCATATTTAGCGCGGTTCATCAATATTCCATACAAAGTCGTCGCCTTGGGAGCGAGGTGCCGAAGCCGCGAAGGCGGCTAATAAGGTCTGGTTAGACGACAATTTATATGAAATGGCGGGGTAAAAATGCCCATTGGGCGTCAAGCACCATATAAAGAGTTACAGAGAGCTCAGCCTCAAATTTCATCTAAGTAGGTGCGAAAAGAACAGGGAAGAAATATAGTAGTAGTAAGAATAAGATATTAGTTTTTGCGAAAATTGAGAGACATCGCGAAAGTGGAAATAGAAAGAAGAAAAGAAAAAAATCATGACCTTGACTCGAAAAGAGTAAAAACCGAGGTTGCATGGAACCCCCCAAGCGACTTGACTCGAAGAATACCTCTTTCGGTGTCCTGCCAGGCTTGCGTGATTGATTTCCAATTGTTTGGAAATCACACCGATGCGACTGGCGTAAGGATTAGTTAAGGATGTGTAAGCAGCTGTTCTCCTGCGAAAACCCACATGCGCCGCTCGGTACGTCGCTATTCGGCCCTGGCCCGTTTTGCATTCTGCGCTATCGTTGCCCAGACTGTCAGGTCCGCATCTAGCGCTTACCGAAACTTGACTTCTGCAGCGAATGTAGTTCCGCATAGTTGCATAAGAAAAAACTCAGTAGACAGACGGCGGAGAGTAGGTGGAGAGTTACACGTAAGTGGGAGAAAAGAAGAGATGAGAAACGCAACCTTATCCGGGCGAGGTGTACATATTGGATGGCATGTATGTCTTGGTGTTACCCACGTAGAATAGATGAACCCGGAAGGCGGCATATAAGACGAGAAGGACAAACGACACTACCTGCCCTACGATACATTCATTATCTTGCCTAAAATCCATATATACATGACTTGTCTGAGCTAGAATACTCAGGCCTATAACCCCTTTCTATATCTTGACATATAGAATAGGTACCTAAATAAACAAGAGAACAGATCCCCCATAAGGCAATTTTTATGAATAAATAACCTTGAAGAATCGATCGATCTTACGGTGTAAAATCCCACATGTATGCAGAAAAGATAAAAGGTACCTGCCCCTCCAAACCCCTCCATCTGTTGATGGATTCATGTGCGTCAGCGGGGCATCTGAGACACTAAGGGCAAGTACCTTGCCAGTCTGGATACTGCGATACTGCTGCGTACATATGCGGGCAGGAGGCAGGATATCATGCACTCAGGCACTCTGGACTTTTTTCCTTCCTCCTTTCGTATGCCGCCGCCAAAACAGCCCGCCAACGACAGTCCATTCCAGTCCCATCCCACCTTTTGCTCTATGTACCTAACCTAAGCTCCCCCTTCCAAGTCTCCGTCCCCTAAACCCCTTTGTAGCTGCTTAGCCCGTCCTGGCATATCCTGACTAGCCATATCCTAGTCTCAGTCCCATCCCCATCCCACTCGTCCACTCCGCCCACTCGTTTTCACTTGCCGTATATGCAATTATACTGCCATCGCTCTTACTATAGCGTGTGAGACCCTTTGTAGCGTTGCTTTGCCCCCCGAAATAAATAGACCACGATGCGCCCGCATATTGTCACTTCAGCCGTCTTCTCCTTCACCCGACTATCCACCACCTCAGCCGCCTCAATCGCTTCCACCACCCGAGCAGCAACAGCTCTTAAGACTCTCGCTGCTACCTGTCCTACCCAGAGACTATTCACTACCAGCTCCTCGCAGTGCGACCTCGTTAAGCCGCAAGCCAAGCATAAGCCCGCCTTTACGTCTTCCTCTCCCTACAGCACCAAGATGGCTACCCCAATCAAAGCCGACTCTGTCCTCGACCTCCTCAAGGTCCGCCGCACCTTCTACGCCCTCAACAAGGACCTTGCCATCTCCACGGACCGCATCCAGGAGATCGTCAAGGAGTCCGTTCTCCATGTCCCCTCCTCCTTCAACTCCCAGTCCAACCGCGTCCTCGTCGTCTTCGGTGCCGAGCACGACAAGCTCTGGGGCTTTGCCTCCGATATCCTTAAGACTATCGTCCCTGCCGATGCCTGGCAGCACACCGCCGACCGCATGAACATGTTCAAGGCGGCCGCGGGAACCGTAAGCTCCCCCCTACTTTCCCCTCTTTCCATTTCTTTCCTCAAGAAGCCACGAGAAAGCTAACACGATGTCAAAACAGGTTCTATTCTTCGAGGACCAGGACGTCGTCAACAAGATGCAAGCTTCATACCCCCTATACAGCGACAAGTTCCCCATCTGGGCGCTGCAGTCGGACGCCATGCTCCAGTACGTCATCTGGACCGCGCTTACGGCCGAGGGTGTAGGCGCCAACCTACAGCACTACAACCCGCTCATCGACGCCAAGGTGGCCAGCGAGTGGGGCATCCCCGACAGCTGGAAGCTCAACGCCCAGCTCGTCTTCGGCGGCAAGACGGGCGACGCCGGCGCCAAGGAGTTCCAGCCCATCGAGGAGCGCTACAAGGTCGCCGGTGCTTAAGCGCGCCTGCATCGCCTGCACTACACCCACACCAACACGGTAATTGGTGTAGAAGCAAAGAAACTACCTATATACAATGTCAGATAAGGCGAAAGGCTTTCTTGGAGAGAGAAAGAAAGATTACGACTCTTCACGCATAGACGCTGTTATTGTTGTTTGTAGATAAGACCCCCACAAGAAGACAGACCAAAGGCTGGGATAGCATAGGTAGCTCTCATGCTGCTCGGAGTTTCTTAGACTACTTACCCTTAGGAAGTGTTCACACAGCCTCCATTAGAATTAGGGAATAAATCAGTAAAACTAACAAAAACATCATCAGAAATTGAAATGACTTATTAATGTGATTGGTGGCAAATTGGCTGTTGCTATTCGAGAAGAAGGGGGAGACAATGCCCACACTCTTACATTTGCAGCAAATATGTAACCAGGTAGGTATGAGGCTTCTACCCTATTGTAGCCATTCCAGTAACCATAGTGCTGGGTTAATTTAAACTCTAAATGCATGTTGGTGCAGGCATGTTCCCTCTCTCTCGATGCAGCAGGCGGGACTATCCTCCCGTAAAGTAAAACGTAAAATCGGATTGATAGGTTGCAAAGGATAAAGGGTGGATAAAACCTTCCTCGGCCCCCTTTTTTGGCCAAACCCCTCCCTTTTATACAAACGACAACTAAAAGACAGCTGTATTGGTATGACGTGCCACAATGCCGGCCCAAAGCTTTTTGTGTTGTCTGTAAATGTTGGCAGGGGACTAGAGGGAGTTTGTGCTAGTGGGTCAATTGACGTGGTACAAGATATAGGGGTCACTCCTTGCTCCTCGGTACAGCCTCGCATTATAGAGGAATTGGCTTGTTAGCTAAATTACTTCCAATCTGATCAACTATAGCGTATCTTTGACAGTAAATAGGTCCTGATTGAAAGAAGATTACGTACAGACTACACGATATTAACTAAGAAAAAGAGGAAAATAGAAAATAAATTCCATAATTTCATAGTTTCGTAGTTTCACAATTTCATCGTTTCCTAGTTTCGCAGTTTCGTATAGTGGCCGAGGCTTAACAGCTTCGATATAATAAATTCTAACCACAATTTTATATCATACGTAATTAGCAATTCTCGTATCTCATGTGATTCTCTAGTAGACCCCAAGTGTGTGTGTGTGTCTTATGCTGTGTCCTATGTTATCAATTAGAAGATGTTTTACTCTCCTTTGAAAAATATCTTGGTGATAGTAGAAGTAAATATCTTTTTGGTATAGGTATTTAGCTCATAAGAACTCTTACCAACCACGTAATAATGTAGGAGCGGCCTTGTGCTAATGATAGGTAAATATATACCTGGCGCCGTGTAATCCGTTCAAATACATGTTCCCATTCACAACTTCTTATACTACCTTGGTAGTTTGCCAAGTGATCATAGTCACGGCTGCCATTAAATACCTAAGATTCTCAAGCAGGGGCTGACAGAAAGCTTTCTCCCGGGAAGAGGAAGTAGGTAACTTATGTGATCGAACCGTGGTATTCGTGTTGTTCAGGAGCCTCTTCCGCCTCACCCATCGACACCAGAAATACGATACTACTGTAGCTACATACCTTACCATAGTCTAGATAGTTAGCAGGGCAATGGCTTCGTCGTACCTCCCTTCACATGGTTTGCTTACCCCTCGTATGCGCGCTGTCGCGCTGCTTTGTGGCAAGTTTGTCCTTATCCTCACTGTCGCGCAGGGCGACGATGATTTGGCTAGTTCCCTTCTACTAGATCTATGTAAGTTTGACTCTGACCCGTAAATTCTTGACCTGTTTTCTTTTCAAACAACATCCTCAAGCAGCACTTTGCTTTGGAGTGGACATCGCCAACACATCTGGGAAAACTCATAAACTCGGAGACTTGTTCTTGTAGCTCTACAAAAACAATCTATCTACACCACTTTCTCTCTGGACAAGAATTACGACATGTCTGACCGAAGCCACGACGGTGACTTCGCTGAAGTGCCCAGCCCCCAGCCGGCCAACTCTCCAGACAACTCGGCCAACCTTTCGGACGACGACTCGGCCGATGAGGCATCACAATTCCCCCAGGACCTCATTGATCCCAATCTCCAGATCTTGGGCCCTGACTTGCCTGCCGAGCAGCCGGCCGCCACTATGGCACCTATGTCCCAGCCGACCCCAACAACTATCGTCCTCAACATCCAGCTCCCTGCTCAGCACACGGCCCCGAATCCCCCAGCCCCGCAGGCTTGGCCCCTTGGAGTCGACATCTTCCAACGAGATGAGTGCATGGCACTCGTACGACTCTTCCGCCAGTCCCTAGAGGAGAGTCTCAATATGCACGGCGAAAACTCGCTTTGGGACATCGCGATGCCCGGCGAATGGTCTCGCGAGCTATTCCGGGTCGAGTGCCAACGCCCGGGATACCTGATCGTGATGTACGCGGTCAAGCTGGTGGACAACGCGGCCATCAGCCTGTGGGATCAGCTCTTCTGGTCGGACCTCGAGGCCGCCGCCCGGCTCGGCGTCAACCGGGGCGCGCTGTTCATTGCTTCCTTCCGGGTCGGCTTTATGCGAACCCGCATGCTGGCTGCAGACAACGACCTCGAAAACTTCACCAACGCGGTTAGCAATGCCGAGTACTGGGGTTAAGTGTGACCTGGGCTCGCTTGGACGATTGGGAAAGTCGGAGGACGTTTGTCAACTAATTACTACACATGAGGGAGGATCAAGGGCTGGTATAGCATAACATACCTCCCATACTGCCACCCTGAAAGACTTACGTCTCCTACTCGACTGTTTTCGACACTTGGCCAATCTATCACACCCCATTCTGATTTCCGCAACAGCCCTATCATGGTCCTACTCTGTTCTTGGCCTGGATTTTCACACTTTGTTTCTATGACGGCGAGACTGGGAACAGTGGAAGGCTCGTACGAGGAGGACATTAAAAAAAAAAAGAAAAATCACGACTCATGAGCAGGAAGCAGGCAGTAGTAATCTGACCTGAGGACTGGTATATATAGATTCGGCAATGAATACGATGTTTTTCTTTTTCGTCATATGCAAAAGGCCCTAGCTGTGAAAGACACCCTGTCTCCAATGAACATCTGCTGCTTCCTTTTTCTATCAAACAAGAACCAAAGATGCCATCGCGAAAGACTCTGTAGGTCCCACTAATTATCGTCGTGCTCAATACATAGGTGAAGCTTTGCGAACACTATCTCAGCTACCTTCTCAACCACCTATCTAAGCTACACTCCAATAATTTTTTCTACTGTGCCATACGATACCTATTCAGAGCTCTTAGTGGATGCGGTTGTAGGTCGGTGTCACGATCTCTTCTAGAACAGCCTCAATACGACAGTCAAAATTGGCTTTCTCTGCTCGAGGACACCAAGGATCGCTACCACTTTAATTTGAGTACAGAAATCGGAACCCAGGGACTATAGTTAACTTCTGCATTAACATAGCAAAAGAAGTAATAGGATTGGCGAACAAAGGAAAAGGGGGAAGGAAATAGGAGTACAGTTGCTATCATTCCCTTTCCCCAAACATATCCCGAGAAACCAGGCAAAAGACTACTATGCATCCACGTAAATGTATTGGCGATACTTAACAAGTGGTTTGCCATCGTGTACCTCACGGTTGGGCATACCTAACAACTAGCAACAATCAACAGCTAAATCCGATATCCCCTCACCCTAAACTAAAGATTCATATGACAAAATGTTATTACAAACTTTCAACAATTCGAACGGCCGAGGTGGTCTAGTGATATTATTCTGGGATTTAACGGATTACACTCGTTCACTAGATCTCCAGATGGCGGGTGCACAAGCACCGCATTTGAGCCTTGTAAATGCCAGACACAGCGAGGAGATGAAAGTGCTTACCAGGTAGGTATTTTATGATCCTGACCAGAGACACCAGTTCGATTCTGGCCCTCAGTATTATTACTCTTTGTGATCTTTTGCAGCATTCAGATTGACATATTCCTTCAGGCCCCTTTTCTACCTTAGATCTTAATGACTACAGCCTTTCATACCGGTCGTATACGTAGCGGATGATTTACATAATGGAAGGGAAGAAAGCCTTGAAAGACTATTTCAGCCGCAACGTTTTTTTTTATTTTTCATGAAAATTCAGATACTTTGTATTACAGAAAATTATTATGCCTAAAGAATCATTCCACCTTGTTTTAACCCTAGAATCTTATCCGGAAATAAACATTTCGCTGTTGCATATTTCACTGCTTTGCTAGATATCCCATGTCTGTGATAGTCGTCGCTATGGGGTCTTAATCACATTCTAATACTAGTGAAGGGTTGAATACTATATCTCAATTCAATGTAGGTAGTTAGCGCGAAACATTATTTTTAGCACCTACTATGCATTTGGAACTCTAGGGCCTCCAATAATCAGTTTAGTGAATGGCCTGGAATAGTTTACTTTGTTTCTGGCCGTTGCTACCTGCTGTAAATCTTACTTTTCGTCTAAGTACTAGTACAATCCTGCACAGTCCAAGTAGGTGCGTTAGTCGAATGCCCCTCAGGCTCGCTCCTGCTCTTTGAATTCAGGAGGGACCTGGTCTCAAGTACTAAGCCGACATTATCATAAACAAAAGGCATTTTGATAATATTACTCACTTCATGACCCCTGAAAAGACCAGCGGAACATTCAAGATATACCTTCTCCAGACTAAATTTAAGTACAGATAATTTGAACTGTCATTAAACTCTACCACCCTCATAAGAAATATTTTCGGGTGGCCTTAATATTGCGATTAGATTGGTCTCAGTTGCATTATTGTCAATTGTGACTAGAATAGGGGGTCGGCGTTCAGACTGTTTGGTAACTTATTGCGATACTGTCAAGTGAATCTGCTGTTCTATCTGGTCGATTTCAACATCATGGAAGTTGTTAGAAGACTTACATATTACATAGTAAGCTGGGAAATATAGTATAATATCCACGTGTATAAATACCTATCGCAAGTAACTGAAGTTATTTGTTATGCCACGACTTGAAAAGACGTAGTTAGATAAGGAGGTTGGAAGTCTGAACAAGCTCAGAGCACATGAAAAAAGGAAGCAAAATTCTATGTAGAGTCATATGAAGCCCTATCGATGCAATCATGCATGTTGAAACGATGCTGCGTTATCATAGTACATCAGATGATAGGAGTGAAGTTGAGCTGCTGACGTAATCTACCGGATAAGTGATTAATTGTAACCGATTGCTGAATAGCCCACTCCATAAAGAGCTAGCGTATTCAACTAACGAGATGATTATTACATTTCGAAGCTACAGTTATTAATTCTCAGGGGACGCGAAACTGCACAGCAGCGCCAGCAAGTTCATATACGACAGTATCTAAACTAGAGATATTAGGTAGAGGACAATAGAAGCTTCTCCTGATCTTACAAAGAGGCCATAGCGCATTATCCTGGGCTGTTAAGTGACTGCCCTCATAGGGCCAGAATAAAAGGAAAAAAGTAGTGATTCGAACGAAGAGGCTTAGGTATCGAAAGGCACAGCATTGCTCGTTGCTAGGAATATAGGTGGGTACTTTGCAAATAAGGTAGGATAATGCCCAAGTTTGCGGCAGTCGTGTTGTAGCATTTAGCAGTGAATTGCTATCGGGAACCGAATTCTGGTCGCGACGGAAACCGCCCCAAGTACCTAAACAATCCGCGAGTTTTTATTTCTTTGGCCTCCCCATCGAACGACATCACCCATAACTGCATTTAAACCAATCGCGTACCTTGTCGTCACAATATATAACGCCAAAGAGACTTTACTTCACTAAAATATTACGACTTCGGCTACCACGAACACGATGGCCGAGAACAATAACAATCCCGTCGATGCTCTCATCGACCCCAACCTGACTGTCGTGCAAGCCGCTCCGTCCGCTGGCCAAGATCCTGGACAGCAGCAGCAGCAGCAACAACAGTACCAGCAGCAGCAGCAGCAACAACAGTACCAGCAGCAGCAGCAACAAGCTGCCACCACCTCCCAACACCAGGACGGCGGAGCCGCGCAAGGCAACGTCGTCGACCAGAAACAAGCTGGAGAGTGTGTGGAGCTGGCCATGCGCTTCCGAGACTCCCTGGCCCAGAACCTCGACGCCGCGGGCCAACCCTTCCTCTGGGACTTCGCCAACGTCGGCGAATGGCCCCGTGAGCTCTTCCGGCTCGACTGCCGCCGCGGCCCCCCCTACCAGATCGCGCTCTACGGCGCCAAGACAAGCCCCAACGCGGTCATCGACCCGCTGGACGAGATCTTCTGGCAAGAGCTGTACGAAGTCGCACGCCGCGGCGTGAACCAGGAGATCTCCGTCATCCCCAGACTCATTCCCATCCAGCCGCTGCAGCTGCAAGTCGCGGTGCGTTTTATGCGCATCCGCAATGTCCACCTCCTCGACGGCGAAATGAGAGAGACGAACGCCGTCTCCGACGATGAATACTGGGCGGGCTTCGAAGAGAACGAGGAGAACTAGGAGGATAATGCTGGCCCTAGGCCGTTGGAGTATGGAAGGAGGAGTTAGAGGCAGGGGAAGATAAGGAAAGGAATGAGGTGATAATTACCTAACATAAACAAAAACTCGTCGACAGCAGTCACTGTCTTCGGTTTTAATAAGTAGTGCCTCCCATTAGGGATACTAATGACACCATCTTCTCTCCTTCCACGAACGTAAAACAGTTCAAATGTCCAGGTGCTTTCCAATCCTTTTGTTTCTTTCTTCTTACACCCTTTGACAGCAACCCCATCTCCAATCTCCAATATCTTCTTTGGGAACATACCTAGTATATTCTCATCACCGCTCACTTAAAAGACATCCTAGACTGTAGATATTGCCATCTTTAGCACCACTCTCGTTCATTATTTGAAACAAACACGTCACTCCGTAACTCTCCCGTGACCATGACAGCTCACATCCCAGACTTCCTCGCCAGCCCCTTACCCGAATGGCGATCCTTCATCGTCTCGCCCCCGCGCTCGCAAACCCACCGCCGCTACAACATGCGAGACACGCGGCGGACCCAGGCCCACGAGTGCCAGCGTCTGGTGGACCAGACAAGAGCGCGTATGAATAACCTCAACGAGTACATCCCGTTCGGGGAGATGTATCCGCTGGGTGCCGAGCGCTGCATCAGCGTCGAAGGCGAAGGGTCCCCGTACTGGATCACGCTGTGGGTCAACCAGACGCGGAATCGCGGGCATGGCATGTTCCTGAGCCCGGACGACGACGAGTTCTGGCAGCTGCTCGCGGTCGAGGCCGGCTACGGCGTCGAGACCGCGCCCCAGATCCACCGCCTGCCGATAACCGGAGACTCCGACCGAAGATGCTTGAGCGTGGTATTTATTCGGAGGCGCGACACCGACCGGACCAATCACATCTGGTCCCCGGTGCCCGAGGCGGAGTACTAGGACAGCTCCGACAGCGAGGACGACGACGCCACTATCAACCACATTGGTAACTCCAACTTGTACCGATCAATTAGCAACCATGGAATATTTGGGTCCAGAAGAATCGACGCGGCTCACCGCGGCAGAGGGGGCGGCAGAGGGGGCGGACGCAATGGCAACCGAATCAATTGGGTCCCTTGGTCTAGCGGGGTCAGCGGAGCCAACAGATCTAACGATGCCAACAGGGGCAACAGGGGCAACAGGGGCAGCAGGGGCAATAGGGGCAATAGGGGAAACAGGGGTAACAGGACCGACAGGCCGAATAGGGCGCCTACGTACACGATCTTAGCGCCGCCACCGCCGCCTACATACCAGATCTTAGCACGGCCTACACCTGGAAGGACGGAGCCAACCAGCCCCACGCACGGACAGCAGCTCGCAACCCAGCTTTTGCTGCTCCAGCGCTCGAACAACAGCTCAAGATCATCTTCGCCGCGGCCAAGGACGGTTAGCGCGTCAACGGCACAGGCACCGCCGCCATCACCGATGTACGCAGGCTCCTCCTCGAGACCGGCGCCACAGCACTTGGAGATAGCAGATACGCCCACCGCCCAAGCACCGCCACCGCTACTACCATCGCTAGGACCTCTAGAGGCGGGAATCACGCCGGCGAGCCGAGCATATCTGCAACGGCAACGGGAGCGGCAAGAACAACTAGAGTCCGGGGTCGTAGACCACCACGGTCCGGCGGAGGAAGTGGAAGAGGAAGAGGATGCGGGTCACGTGGAAGGAGGACCGGTGCAGCCCCTGACAATCGAGAACGCGGCAAACCTGGCGGTCTCCGAGGCCGGGCTCGACATTGATGGCGGCAACACAGACGACGACGACGAGGCTGGAGGTCGTCGTACTTGAGCGGAGTATGGAATAGTGGGCATTTTTCGAAGTTGGATGCTCGGTATAACTATCATACCTAATGCGCGAAATCCCGAGCAAGGTCCTTTCGATCGAGGTTAGAAGGCTAAGACATTTTTTTGAGGAAAAAAGCGACCAGCGTTTTTGCTTTGATTCGAGGAGTTGAGAAGTTAGATTAGACGAGAAATTAGGCAACAAGCGATCGAAGTTCAAGCTCAAATTGTTACTTTGTGATTTGTCATACTTAATATCGAGAAGCATGAGGCCATGCATTAAGAGTAGACCTTGGACCAGGTCAGGCTTGCTGATTCTAGTTGTGATGTTATCCCTGGTGTGTTAGGGATTTAATCTTCAAGTCCGCTACAGATTAATTCAGCGACGAGAGTATTACGAATGGCTTCAGAGATTGATTAAGGCACGTGGCGTGATATCGCCGGCTACCCCGGCTGTCTCGCAGAGAACACTCGGCGAATAGCCTGAAAACGGGAGAGTTGACACACTGTAAGTAGTACAGCTCGTTAAGATTTCCATCACCACTCCTCAACTATTTATAGTGAGAACTCGATCAATAAATACAAAATATCAGGAAATGAAAGACACAGCGCACCTGAATTCGTCGATGTATTGTAAGAACCAAAAGCTCCCACCGTGGGTGCTGCGTTGATCTTGACGATTGTTGGAAATATATATAGCGTTCGATCCTCTCCTATTTGACACAATGCCCCTTAAAGACTTTCAGCCTCCCGCCCACCTTTTCTACCGCGCTCCAAAACGCCTCAAGTGGTGATTTTTGTTTCCCATCTCCCGAATTCGTGTTGATATGAAGCACGGCCAGTTCATCCAAGGTAAAGTGGTAGTAAAAACATTCAAACCCTTTCAATGACTGTGAAGAGCTTGATGGGGACGGCAATCCTGCGTACCTAACCTAGGTAGGTAGGTACCTAAGATATCGAGCTTGGAAAAGTGTGTTAATAATTCACTTATGTTCCTTCGGGGGAACCACACTGCCACCGTCGACGATAATTTGCTGATCGATACGGCCTGTTGTATCGCCGTACTCGAGTCGCTTGTAGGTCATGATTCGAGCCTCGTTCATGTCGATATCGAAGAACCGAACCCGGCGAACGAATCCGCCGTAACCACCGTACCCCCCAAAGCCGGCGCCGCCACCGTAGCACATCCACAATTCGGGCTTCTTCGACTCCTTGTCGCTCGAAAGCATACAGTACTCGTTTGCATGATCACTGGAAGTTGATATTAGTTGGGTGGCAGAAAATGGGGTGATAGGATACATACTGTCCACAACTAACCATAACGACACCCTGCTCAACTAAAGCGTCGCGAAACCCGGAGTTATACTTTGGTGCCGTAACACCTTCTCTCCACTCGCCTATGTATGGCGAGGATGAATCCCTGTATTCTGGGAGAGGTATGTGGATAAATGCCACATCCATATGAATGTGAGTATACTCCTTGTGCTTTTTCTTCAAACTCTCGGAGGTCTGTCTGAACCAGTCTATCTGGTTCTTTTTGATCCAGTCATAGCCGCTAAATTGCCGCTCGTCTGGAGAGTATGAATGGGAATCAAGCAAGTATACTGTAAGCGCGGAATGCTTCGAGGTTCCTTGAGCGAGAACTTCAATGTAGTAATTACCGACACCGTCAATATCATCTGGTCCAGCTACCGACAACGAGTATGGCAGCTGCTCGATCAACGCCATCTGACCTGGCCTTGGCAGCGCTCCTTCGTCATCGTGGTTGCCAAATATAGACACGTAGGGAATCTTGCGTTTTATGAGTAGATCCGCGTACTTGAAGATTGCCGACTGCGCATCGGGTGCGGTATCACCATTCACCTGGTCTCCGCTTAGGACAACCAGATCCGGCTTCTCTTCATCCAGTAACTTGGACACAAAATCCAAAGTTCGCAGATCGGCCATACAAGCCCCTCCTTCGTATTCGTCAGGGACGGCGTCCCTACAATGACCCACGCCCGTGCTCAGATGCAGATCTGCAAGCTGCATGATCTTGAATTTCCCATTATCGTTCACACGCGGTTGCGGTCTTATTGGCTCAACATGTGCTCCTTGCCGGACCGTGATGTGGGCCGACGGTATGTCATGGTCTGTGCTTAGCAACAGTGGCGTGTTCTGGAGTTGCCACCCATCCCGTACTTCCACGGCATCATCGCCGAAAAGGATGTCAATCGCCGTCACGGCCTTCTTGGAATCGCTCGCGGTGGGCTTAGACGACCGCAGCACCCATAATCCAGCCGGACGAGACTCCCATCGCTCGTCTGCCTGTCCCTTAACTCCCGTTGAGGGGTCCAGTCGACCAATGGTAACACCGACTACTACCTTATCGGTAGCTACGAGCTCCTCCTCTTTCTTCCTCTGGACGTGGACGTAGGCACTGGATATCCAGGACTTATCCAGGTAGAGGTTCTTCTCGACCCTGTGCCATATTTCGGGGTCAAGTTTACATGACGAAAATAGATTGACCTTTGAACAGGTTGTGATGGTTATATCGGTAACGACAGATCCATGGTGGTGGCTGGGCATATACTCGTGGACGGCATTGGGGAGGAGGCGAAAATTGCGGTCGAGGAGGAAGATGATAAGGAATGTGAAGACGGCGGCAGCTGTGAGCTGGGATATGGTACGCACCTGGTGGGACGATAGTATTAGCATTAGCTCCGGTACGGTCATATGGTTACATGTCTATTTAGCTTAAGGGCAACTTACTATCCGTCGCGTCATGATGCTTTAGGTGTATGATTTCGGCTGGACGACGTCGTCACTTCTGGGCCGACTCGAGGTTGATGAAGTATGTTAGCACAGTAGCGATGTCGATGTCGTAGTGATAGGCACCGAAGGCCAATCATCTTCAGCCGTGCGCATCTAGATCTGTTCGGAAAACCTTCCACCCCTTAAAGCCTCGGGTTCGTCGAGCAATAGGATAATCAAGCTGTTGTGTGTTTTTTAAAATTGAATAGTGGAATAAGATAGACCACCTAAAACTTATCGATCATGAACCAGGGAAGAAACTGGCAGGAGAAATGCAAGCCCCCATGTACCTTTGTACCTCTGTAAACCCTGGTCTGCCTGGTCTGCCTGGTCCACCCGTAAAAGTGTTCCCGATAATCTGGGGAATTCGCAGCCAATCCGACGCCACCATCCATGCGACCCGTGTCTATCCTTTTCCAGATCTAGCCTCAAGTACGGTTTCTCGTGTACCGTATAACCTAAAGTCGGGAAGCAAATACTTGACGCCAAAGTACCCTACCTCCTATGGCATCACAGCGATAGCGCATGCATCATCTCTCAAGCAGAGCTAAGGTTGTCATATGAATGACAGCTCACCACCCAAACCAAATCAAGAACCTTAACGCCTCTACGCACCTAATCTCTCTGTTGGAAAAGTCCAGATCTTTTTTGGTCCGTTGTACAGCTTCTGCACTTCTAAGGCAGTGCTACGTTTGTGTTCCATAGAGGTGGTTGGGAGAGATAGTAAGCAGTTGGACGCAAAGCGCATTTCATCAGTCCTCATTTGCTGTTTGGAGCTGCATGATATATGTGAGGCCAACTGCAGGCATCCATCCATGAGCAAGTTACAAACAAGAGCAGGCATTAAGCTGGTTAAGCTTATCAGCACTCTTCGGCATTGCTATACAAGCAGAAGTTAACTTACTGATCAAATTGTATCTAGACTCAGCTCAAGTAACTACAGAAGCCGTATTTCTAGCAAAATATCATATCCACGGAGCAAGGTCTTCAAAAGTCTACCAATATATGCCCTATGCCATTAATTATCGAGTTGACTATAGTCTAAACGTCCAATGTCCAATGTCCAGTGACATCCATAGGTACGCATCCAGACTTCTACTCATCCTCTAAACCTCTAAAAAGACTTAAAGACTGCCCTAAACGATCGCGATCTAGCACTACTACCAGGTATCAATCCTTCCCATTACCGTAGTAGGCTTTCCATGATAAACATCCCTTATTACCCCTATCCCAGTATCCCACGACGCCCAACACTGCTAACCATTAATCCTAACCATTACCGTAATACCCTGTCCATGACAAACTTCCCTTATTACCTCTTATACCAGTATCCCAGACCACTTGTTGAAAACCATCGCGCCTCCGCCTGCAAACCATCTTGAAAAAAAAAAGAAAGAAAGAATCCACTCGAAGCAAACCATCTTCTAAACCCATTAAACCTGAGGCCCATTGTCCTCATCACGACTATGCGCCAGGAAATCCTCAGCAACCGCCCATAGTTTCTCTGTAGGAGACGCCGGCTTCTCCACCGGCTTCTCCACCGGTTTCTCCGCCGGCTTTGTCCAAAGGCCGTAGTTATGTTCTGCCTTCAGGACCAGCGCGCCGCCGTCTCCATTCCCCTTCCCCTTCCCCTTCTCGGCAGCTCGAGATGACGGGCCAGCAGCACTATCAACCGCCGAGGACCGCCATTTTCGTCTCTGTTGGGCGCGACACCGTATCTCCTCCGAGCTCACAGTCTCTTCGGAACCCTTAGTCTCCTCGGAAGAACTCCAAACCCCGGCACCATCAAGCTGCCCATCACCAACCGCCGGAACCAAACCCGGCAGACCCACACCCGGCAGCCCATTCCCAGACCCATTTCCCGTCCCTTCTTCCTCAACAACCGCATCCCTCAACCCGCGAATACGCGCCGTAAGCCGCTCAAACACAGCGACGCGACGCTCAGCCGTCTCGGCCCGGGCGCGCCACATCGTCGCCTCGCGCTGCGCGCTGCGAAGCTGCTCGCACAGCTTGCCCGTGTCCATGTCGTCGCGGGCCTCGAGCTGGCGCCGGAGGTGCGCGGACTCCTCGGTGCGCGCGTCGAGCTGCCGCTGCAGGTAGCGGATGCGCGCGTGCAGGATCGAATTGTTGCTACTTCCGGATCGCTGCACCTCTGATGTGCCGTCGTGCTCGTGCTCGTGTTCGTTGATCGACGGCGTGCCTAAGGGTGGACGCGGGAAGGAGATGTGCTGCGCGACGGGCGGCTCTTCGGCGTGCGGGACCATGGTGCCCAGGCGCGGCGGATGGTCTCGGCTTCGGTCGCGCTGGGGAATCTGCTCGGTCGACGGGGTAGAAGCCAGGGGTGTCGTTTTCAAGGGAAACACATAGTTTGAAGATCGCAAGGAGACAGGCGGCCGTCTGATCGGTGTGTCTTTGGGCGTCGCAGGAGAGGAGGACGAAGCCGGCGAGGCGTTGCTATGATTGGCCGCGGATGCCAGCTTTCTATTCAGTGATGACTTTTCTGGCTGCATCCCGCTTGAAGCACCCCAAAACTCCCTAGTCGGTCTGCCGATGACTTCAAAGGTCCTGGGCACGTCAGATTTCGACGCCGATGCAGTTCTAGACCGCCGAACCCGAAACATGTTCGTAAGACTCTCTCGAGACTTTGACGGTCTGCTGGGAACTTCAGGAGTTACGGGTGAGCCGGAATGCGACGCCGATGTGGTTTCGGGGTGAGAAGCCTGAAAGTTTCTAGCACGTCTAAGGACTTCATATGTCGAGCCAGGAGGCGAAGATCTCTTAAACAGCGCAGCCATTGCTTTGACCGCACCGCTGACTGGTTTCGAGCTTGAGCGCTGTGCTACCGAAGTACGCTCTTTGTTGGATGCACTCTCAGCCGACGTTCTTGCTTTTGATCTATGCGCAGGCGTCATTGCCCTACAGGCTCTAGCTAGAAGGGATTCCTCGGACGATCCCCATATCTTAGTGAAGGGTTTCGCCGACTGCTGCTGTTGTAGCTTATGCTCGCTTAGCTTGGCCCAGCGTTGGTGTCTCCCCTCTGGCATTCTCGGACTTCCTGGTTTCTGTTGTATCGCTGGGCAGCGGTGAAGTCGTCTTTCGTTTATAGACCCCGATAGCGATGATGAGCTGACCTGGCTGGCTTGGGCAAAGGCCTCCCATCTCGTGGCGGGGCCAGCATCCTGTGCCTGGGTAGATATCAATGACCCGACTGATGTAGCTGGCTTCTTGGATAGAAAGTCGTCCGGCGATATCAGCTCTTCGAATCTTGAAGGACGACCACCGGTTTGTCGCACATATCCCTCACGGTTTCCAACTCCGGAAACGGATGATCTGACCTTGCGAAGTGTCTTCTCACTCTTATAGAATTCACGGTTGGAAGAGCTACTACTATAGATTTCCAACCTATCATGTGGGTGGATCAGGTCGCCATGGCTTCGAGCGTATCCGACCGCCTTGCCCTTGCGGGGCTTGTGCTCGCCTTCATTCGCGTTAGTAGCCGGCGATGCCCTTGGATCGCGAATGTTTTCAAAGCTATGCCTGAATGTAATTTCAGGCCTTGGATTAGTCACACCAGTCATGATGTTGCTAGTCGATGGACTTTCTTCCACTGTTGGTGAGAGGCAAGATGCTGATGGCCTAGCAGGAATTTTGTGCGATGTACCAGAACTGAATGGTTGTGATCGATGTCGCTTGATTGATAAAGGCTCAAGGTGGTTTTTATAAGATTTTGTGGAAAATGTGAGTTCTAGTTGGGGCAGTCAATAAGGTAATTCAATCCACGCAGGATACGGGTTATAGACTTACTAGGCGACGGGGTTGGAGTGGTGGTCTCCGGATACGTATTTCGACGCTGGTGAGAAGCTTCAGGCTCATCCCATCCGAGGGGCGAGGATGGTTCTCTTAGCGAGTTCGTGTGAGAGGCTGATGAACCTACTTTAAACCCAATAGCCCTATCCGTGCCATGGCGGGCGTCGGATTTGTGACGTCTGATGCTCTTGCTTACATTTCGCATCTGTAGGACAACATCCCTCCAATGTACTATGATCATCTCTGCGATCTCATTAGCAATATGCGTGTTTCGTATACTGTGGTCTTCGGGCTGCGTGCTCGATTCCTTGCGTCTATGTCTGTGTCTATGTCTCTCTTTTCGAGACCTAGGGGGCGATACGGGAAGCAAGACCAGTCCGGCCGCTGGATCCGCCTGGCGCAAACTATAAGATTCAATCAATTCATTGACTAAGAGAGGCCCGAATAATACCCCTAGGGCATTGTATCCCATTAAGTTAGCTGTTGGAAGGGGTCGTCCAGACTCGTCCTCTCGCGGGGCGGTGTCCGCGGTTCGACCGATGAGACATAGCAGGCCAAACACGGCGCAGATGAGGTCCCTCTGGTATTGAGATGGGACGGTGAGGATTGCAAGCGCAATCATTCTAGCCCGGAGCTTGGTCTTTCTGGTTTGATTGCACTCGGGATCAAAATGAAGCTGCGAATGGACCGTAACCAATGCATCGAATGTTGATAGTGAACCCAGAATACCGCCTGGCAGCCCAGAGAGGAACTTTTTGAAAGCCGATGCGACATCATGGGGACCGCACCTGATATGGAAAGGAAGATCCGGGCATCGAGTCGTGGTGGAGATGTTGTCTACGTCTCTGTCGGCGCAGTAATAATCGTACAGCATATTGACTACTCGAACCGAGCCTGGTACTCGGAAGAGCCCTTGCTCGTCGACTACGATGGGACACACGTTAGCAATAGGGTAAAGGAACCAAAAGGGTTTGTTTCCTAACCATGCTGCACGAGATATTGTGCGACTGCGCGAAGGCAAGTCGGCAACACTAAGGAGCCCGAGGCATAGCCCTGTGGCAGGAAGAATAAACTCTTCCCGCATAGTCGGACCAGAGCTTGGAGGTCTAGATTCTTAACATCTCTACTCGTATGATGCACAAGATTCAAAGCAACATCACTGATGCTGCGTCGGCGTCGAAGGCGCTGCTCTTCATCTACGTTGGCGTTTACCGTCTTGGTCGAGCGGCCAGATGGTGTTCGTCGTATAGCTCTATGGACCCAACTTGTCTTTCGAGGCTGGCCTGACTGCGACGTGTTTTCCTATTACAATTCTAAGCATGTCTACTTCCTAACGGGCCGGTATCACTGACATTGGTTGGAAAGTCGCCGGGTACGATTTGCCGGATACCGTACTACGTCTCAGTCAGCGAGTATGCTAACCCGATATCATTACAAGACACCTACGGAGTGGGCGAGTTGATTATATTTGGTAATATACGCGTGTCTGTTATCCACCCGATCGCCCTCAGAAAGCAACAATGGGTCGCCGCTGGAAGATGACCAAGTATTGCTTTCGCGGCGACGGGGAGTATCTATGGTGGTTAACCCTGCGTGGGACTTCGCGTTTGAGAGTGGACGCCTTCGTTGGTAGTACTGGGAAGACATCGGCCAGCTCGTCGTCGGGCGTTCTTCGCCTTTGTTGGAAAGCGAGGTAGGTTCTGTCATAACGCTACAGCTGCAACTGATTAAATAGGGCCTGTTAATAAAAGGTTTGAAGCACGTAAGGATGGAAAGATAAAATGGAAGATTAGAAGCTCGTGATGGCGGAGTGCCTGGGTTTACTTGTCGCTATCCTGAAATTCTCAGGCGAAGGATGAGATTATGTCCATCTATGATGCTTCTACATCGCTAAAGAGATATCGAGGTAGGCTTGGGCTGGCATGTATGTGTTCATGTACAGGTTTGATGGAAGCTATGGGTTGGGACGATATTCCTCGTCCCTTCCTTCATAGGCCTACGAGGAAGTTGGGTAGATCGGGAACCAAGCACGACTCGAATAGAAACAGCTACAGACAGATTTGAGGAAGTAGCCTTGGGTACAGGTATTGTATTTGCATCCCATCCCAAGGCTGCGCTGTGCCATTGGTGCTATATTTCCACGATACAAGTTCCATCTAAGTTTTATCCCCCACGCCTGGTGAGGCATCTCTTAGCCTCGTTATCTTCATGAACTCGAGTACTCCGGCTGATACGTACGCGAGTACGACTGAAATAGAACGATCGAGAACGCGCACGGGTTCGAATATAACCCTTCCAAACCTATGCAAATATCCCGGTCTTCCGAACGCCAGACTCCCTTGCGATGCCTTCCAGTGCCCATTTGACCCCATAACCTCCATACCGCCCTTTCCAAATTGTGAGTTGCGTCGTATGCATCGTATGCATCGTCAAAAGACTTTTAAATCACTATTGATTTGGCATGGTGACTCGTCATGGCGGAGGGAAGTATTCGCCTTCGTCACTCGAAACGCCCGTAAACAAGACGTACTTCAGAATGTCCGAAAGGGAAATCATCCCCTTTAGATGCCAGTTATCATCAATGACTACAAGCCTGTGTACTCGAGATTGTCGTAGTGTGGTGAAAATCGTATCCAGCCTGTCGTCCTCCTGGCAAGTGTAGATACCCTGAAAATCATCTGGTCTTCTCGACAATGCATCGCCTACTGTCGACTTCAACTCTTCGTACACTCCCCCTTTAATACATGGTATTACATCGACGGCCTCAAACACGTTGAGGACTACATTGTTCTTATCGACGATGGGCACAGCCGAGATATTGTGCACCACCATCAAGTTGATCACCTCGAGGACCGAGTCCATCATCTTGGCCGTCGCAAGATTTTTGTAAGTGCCCAATCCAATTTCTCGCACCGTCTGCTTGAGAAGCGCCGTGTGTTGTTCCGTGTTGACCGCGATAAATTTGAGGATGCGGTACTGCGTAATGACGCTTACCACCGTTTCTCTCTCGGTTTCGTGATCGATATCGACGAGCGGAATCCGGCGGGCGCGACTTTTAAGCATGCGACTACATGCTTCGTAAAGCGGTTTCGTCGGATGTACGGATACCGTTTCTAATGGGAGAACACCGATTGCCTTTTCGATGTCTTTTCGCAAAATGAAGAGTCAGCCATCCGGACTTCAATCGACACGACCTCCCCCGCACATTTGTAGACCCCGGACAAACAACGTACCACGAAGACTGCTCAGCCTAAACTTGTCTACATCGTCGATATGTTCAGGAAATTGGCAGTAGTATTGGATTAGATTTATATAATCGGTCGCGGTAAGCAGGCCCGCGAATCTGGATTGATGCGAATCCCAGAGAGGCGCCGAAACAATTCCTAATAGTCCGTATGTTAGAGGCGTATCCGAAAGATGCGAGGGCTATACATGTAGAATAATACCATTCTGTATCAATATATCTAAGCTCTTCCTGATCAGGAGATCATTGTCAAGTACGATGAGGCGGAACGAGAGCGGGAGCACATCGTAGCTAGTTCTAACCCGAAGAAAGTTGCGCAGGCCTTTCTACAAGCACGGAAAGACGGTTAGTAAATCGTGGACCTCACGCCCGAAGTCGGATCGAGGGCAAGACAAAGCGATGGAAAGCACGGGAAGAAGTAGCTAGCTTACCAGGCCTTGCAGCTGCTCTTCGTCAATGGGAGTCATTGGTGTCGTGGGCGTAGCGACTGTACGACTCCGAATTTTGGGTCTGAGGTAGGATGATGGCTGTACGAAGGGAAGCTCGTGACCGGCTCGAGGCAATGGTATGGTCGGTATGGTCGAGTGCATGCCCAAGGCCGACGATATGGCGGGGGCAGCAGCGGAAGCGGGAACGGCTGGGGCGCGCTGTGGCTCGGGCTCGTCGCCAGGCGTATAATTAGGTTGGCCGGGTTGGCAGCTCGTAGGGTCATCCATCGTTGCTTTTGCTGCTTGGGGGTTTTTTCTTGGGGCTTTTCCTTGGGGCTTGGGGGTCCTCCCTTTGGGGCTCTGTCCTTTTTGGGGGGCCTTTCAGGGTTCGTAAGGCCTGGTGGAATTTAGTGGTGGAACGTCCGTCTCCCCGGAGGCGTGCAGCAAGAGGTTTGCAGCAGGTGTGCGCGTGGGAAAGATTTCGGTGCGAAGGTGAAGAATGACGACCGGACAGGGAAGAGGCGGGAGAGGGGGAGGGGTGCGGAGAGTAAAAAGGGGAGTTTGTTGAGTTCGTTATCGGATTAGAAGCTGCCTCGGCGATTGGATAAACTTTATTTTATCGGAAAGCCAGCAATGGGCGAACTGCTAGCTGAGACACGAAATAGACGCTTCAACTTTCAACATGACGATGATGAGGTTCCGACGATAATAGGGACAAGACCGATGACGACGATCCCGGTGAGGTAGTGAGGTCAGACCACACGAATTAAATAGCCTCGCCTCTGTTTCGACGGAGTGGTCTAGATCTCGGGGCTGCAGCCGGGCGGGCGACTTGACGAGTTGAGTGGACGAGTCGCGCTGATAAACTACTGGATTATCTACGAAACCTAGGTCCTACAGCCCTTTTATGTAGGGTATTCGGAAGATCTGACAGGACAATTAATCAAACGAGGGCGAATGCCGCTTGGACCCCCAAGTTTCGATGGATGAGCGACGGGTGGTGGTGGCATTGATGTACTGCAATCATGTATCGACACCGTCCTTTTAGCGCGCTTGATAAGGAGAGCTACATGGAGGATACTTGACACCGCCAGCAACAGGGTCTGTCCTGCCGTCCCAGGGATTGACATGTGGGTTTTCTACACTGATCTTCAAGCCTCTGCGGATCAATGGGTGGCCCTGGTCTCGCTTCTTTTTTAGTTTGCCTGGCCCTGACTAGGAATATAGTTTTGGTATTGTTTTCTGAATAACCAGAGGACTCGACGAAGTGATATAATCAGCTATTTAACCAAGGCGAATATTGTAAGTGTGAACAACTACTAGGCCGATATGCTAATAGGTAGATAGGATTTGTAGCTTAGTTACCGTCTCGCTCATGTCGTTGCCAGGCATTGCTCGCTCGCGACTCACCCCTCTTCCTTGTCACCCTTTTTCTTTGTTGGTGTTGTCGGTCTTACACCTTTTTAATCAGTCTCGACGAAAGCATGCGTCCATTTTATCTGATTTCTGGTTATCAAGACCAGGATATCCTCCACCGTATCTATAATTAATTTATACGTACGGATCCGATGTGGTGGCGTAGATGTCCGTATCATGCCGAGATCCCCCTTCTTGCATGAACGCAGTCATAGTAATCTCCAACAGCGGAAGAGCAAAAATACTCGACGCTTCGAGGCCGAAGAGATGAAAACGGGTAGACTACCAGATGATCTATCATATCGTATTGAGAAGTGATGTGACACCGAGGGCACACAAGAGCGCCGTTGGTACGCCCCGTCTCTGCGCAATCAAGGCTCGCTAAAGAATTTTACCAGCAAAATGCGGTGACAGAACAGCTTTTCATTTCATGTTTATCGTAGACTTTAATCCACCAAGCTGCAGAAGGCGGCTACTTACCTGCCAAGTACATTGTTGGGGTGGTATAGGCAACAGTGAAGGCAAGGTTGTCGTCATCTAGTAATGCGGCTTGTAGGAGGGAGGGCACATCATTGTAAGAGAGGAGATAGTTGGAGGTGTTAGACTAATAACTCGGATTATAACCAAGACCCGTCCAAGCAGCTGGAACATGGTCATCCAGCCACTGTCTCTCTTTTGTAAATAGGTCCTCATGACTTGTTTCTCGAGCGCCGCTGTTGATCATGGGCAGGAGTTCGTTTAACTCTCCTGCTCGTACCCGGAGCCAAGAGATGATTTGCCAGTCTGGGATGTGAATAGCTTCAAATTAGGGGATATAGCTGCTGTATCATGACAGAACCATCATAACATTCGTCTGGTCTCGGTTCCTATCAGCCGGAAAGCTGCATGTTGGTTGGATGGATGGAACGTCATATTTCTGAGACAAAGATGATGGAAGCTCCTTTTTCACAAGCCAAATCGTAAGTGTGGCGGTAACAAGCTTTAAGTGGGTTGGCTTTGTGGCTGTTATTAGTGCATGAGGAGCTGTCCTGAAATGGCAGGCAGGCTGATAATCGGGGTCCCTGCACTCTCGATACGGCGGACCATTTGACTAAAAACCGCCATCGCGCCATAACCCCACGTACCGTGTTTTTTTATTGAAGCAAACTGTGGCTTTAGCACCGTATGAGCCCTGTAGTTACAGTGGGCTAGCCCTGGAGCCCCCTATAATATAGCACCCTTATAGTGCATACTCACTATAAGTTCCAGGCTCTAAGGTACGTACCGGTACGTACCCTGAGTACGTACCTAAGTACGTACCCCAGTACCAATCCTGGGGTAAAACTGTGGTTTTAGCACCGTATAAGCCTTATAGATGCCTTATAATTATAGGGGACTTCCAGGCCTAAACCCCTACAATTATAGCGCACCAAGACCTATAAATATAGCGTTTATTTTAACCCTAACCCTGAGAAAATTATACCCCTATAATTATAGCGATATGTGCGCTATAGTGCGCTGTAATTATAAGGGAAATGGCGCAGTACTTTTGATTTTTCAGGTGTCAAGGTACGTACTGAGGTACGTACCCTGGCTACTAAAAGCTATAGGGGGGTGTGCCCTGTAAGGTGCTGTAATCTTAGGGGCTTCCAGGGCCAGCCCACTGTAATTACAGGGCCTCAACAATGCTAAAACCACAGTTTACTTCAATAAAAAAACACGGTATGTGGGGTTATGGCGCGATGGCGGATATTGGTCATATGGTCCATCGTACTCGAGGGTAGCGGGTTGTCATACGTCAATCTGCGCATGTTTTATTGATTAAGACCTTTTAGCCTTTATGTAAGCTATTGAGGTACCCAGCCAGATAGTGTTCAGTGTTTGTACATACATCCTCCTACAGGTAAGGATCTGTATGGTCTCTGGATGTATTGGATATCATCTTGTTGATGGTTGACGCAGTTGGGATTCTTATCGAGCTGTCTTTATCATTTTCACGTACATAATAATAATACGACGAGGTATGATAGGATGAGTGCAACATAGAAACATTGTATGCATTTGTATGGGCGGTAATGATTGTAAGGGGCGGTACCCTCCTGTAGGTACCTAAGTGACCAGTTTGGAAGGCTAAGCCAGGCATGTCGGCCGAAACATTCCGGGTCCAGTTCTTACGAGACTGCCTGCGAGATGAAGAAATGGGAGGGAAGGTTGATGACACCCCCCACCCATTTGTAAATCCAGTGAATCCATTTGCACCCATTCACGGGTCCTTCTAAACTCATCAACCCCATCACCCATCACCCATAGAAACCTACCCTGGCCGCCTGCAACCTGCACCATTCCTTCTCCGTAACGCACTGGAACACCACACACCAGCACGACCAGCGCGCTACAGTAGAAAGCGGCAATAGCGCATCCAAGACGAGCCCTGCTGGGTACCTTAGGTATTGACCTATTGACCTAATAAAGGTTAGCAAGCCGTTGCGACGGGGAAGAGCAGGGTTGTCGGGACTTGTCGAAACATCTCTACTGCTACCTGCTTTCCACCGCAAAGCTGCAAAGCTGCAACTTGCAATCTCGTAAACAACTTCCCTAGCAACTTCACCCAGCAAGGTTCGACGACAACCGTCTTTTCCCCCTTTGACCATATCGTAACCCGGTCCAGGTCCAGACCATAGCTCCAGGTCCGACTTTCATCTCATCGTCCCGTCCCGCTGCCAAATGCACATCAGCACAATTAACATCGCGTCGGCCTACACGTAATAACCCGCCCGCCCTAGTCTCTCACGAGGATACATCATAGGACCACCTCGGGATTGCAGGCTTATTTGGGCCTAACCACAGTGCACGTCGTTCGGTACTATCACGCCGGCCTTTCGATGACCTTAGATAATTAAGGAAAAACAAGACCACTTAACTTTCCAGCATCCGTTCATCATCGATCTATCAACGTATATAGACGATCACCATTGCTGAAGGTTTCTATCTTTGCCCGTAGCAATGGGGGCCTGCCAGTCATGCTGCGGAGGTACAGCTGCACCCGTCTCATATTAATCCAAGCTTTTATGATGCTAAAACTGATGCAGGCAAATCTCGCGATGGTCTCTACGAGCCCGTATTGGCCGATAGCGAGCGAGAAGCTGTTGCCGACCTACTCCAATACCTCGAGAATGTGTGTTTCCGACCGATCGCCTCCTCCACTGCTTTAAGCTAATTATTTCCCAGCGCGGCGAGACCGATTTCTTCTCGGGCGAACCCCTTCGAGCTCTAAGCACCCTCGTATTCTCCGACAATATCGACCTACAACGAAGTGCGAGCTTGACGTTCGCAGAAATCACGGAGCGAGGTACGTAAAGATGTCGATATCAGCAGAAGCGACTCCGTATGACTGAGCTATGGAGCGAGTTATTTCCTAGCTTCAGCCGATCATCCTAGTGATTGATAAGAACTTCGAGCTGACGTTCCCCTAGATGTTCGCGAAGTCGATCGAGATACCCTGGAGCCCATTCTTTTCCTACTTCAAAGCCCCGACATCGAGGTGCAACGAGCAGCTAGCGCAGCATTGGGAAACCTTGCCGTGAATAGTGAGTAAAGCTTTACAACTTTGTTTTAGTGCCTGTCTCACCGAGAAATCTAGCCGAGAACAAGGTCCTCATCGTCCAACTCGGTGGCCTGACTCCGCTCATACGTCAGATGCTTTCTCCGAATGTCGAGGTACAGTGCAATGCCGTAGGATGCATCACAAACCTGGCTACACACGAAGAGAACAAGGCAAAGATTGCACGATCGGGAGCTCTAGGTCCGCTTACACGACTAGCGAAATCGAGAGATATGAGAGTCCAACGAAATGCAACAGGCGCACTTCTCAACATGACACACTCAGGTATGCATTGGGCTCCACGCTATTGGTCAATCATGAAATGGGGTTTCTAATAACCTATGACGCAGATGAGAATCGACAGCAGCTGGTAAATGCAGGCGCCATCCCCGTGCTTGTTCAACTCCTGTCGTCGCCGGATGTCGATGTCCAATATTATTGCACCACGGCTCTAAGCAACATTGCCGTCGACGCTAACAACCGGCGGAAATTGGCTGCCTCCGAGACCAAGCTCGTGCAATCGCTCGTTAACCTGATGGATTCTTCGTCGCCCAAGGTCCAGTGCCAAGCCGCGTTGGCCCTTCGAAACTTGGCTTCGGATGAGAAATACCAGCTGGATATCGTTCGAGCCCAGGGGCTCAACCCCTTATTGCGCCTACTCCAGTCCTCCTATCTTCCTCTAATTCTATCCGCCGTCGCTTGCATACGTAACATCTCCATTCACCCACTCAACGAGTCGCCTATAATCGAAGCCGGCTTTCTGAAACCCCTGGTCGATCTTCTGGGATCTACGGACAACGAAGAAATCCAGTGTCACGCTATCTCGACACTCCGAAACCTCGCTGCAAGCTCTGACCGGAACAAGGCATTGGTTCTGGAAGCTGGTGCAGTGCAGAAGTGCAAGCAGCTTGTGCTGGATGTCCCTGTTACGGTACAGTCGGAAATGACGGCTGCAATCGCAGTCCTTGCTCTTTCGGATGACCTGAAGACACACCTGCTAAACCTAGGCGTTTTCGATGTTTTGATTCCTCTAACGCACTCGCCAAGTATTGAAGTACAAGGCAACAGTGCTGCAGCGCTTGGCAATCTGTCCTCCAAAGGTATGTGTCATATTCACTTGTATTTATATTCTATGTCTGTCTACTAACACGGCATAGTGGGTGACTACTCCATCTTCATCCAGGACTGGACGGAACCAAACGGTGGCATTCATGGTTACCTAAGCAGATTCCTGGCCAGCGGAGATGCGACGTTCCAGCACATCGCCATCTGGACTCTCCTTCAGCTTCTAGAGTCGGAAGATAAGACGCTGATTTCGCATATCGGCAAGTCGGATTCTATTGTGGAGATGATTAAGCAAATCGCGAACCGACAAATCGAGTCTGATAACGAATTCGAGGAAGATGACGAGGGTGAGGTCATCAACCTTGCACAACGATGTCTCGAGCTCCTGGGCCAAAGCATGTCGAAGGCGCATATAGAGGGATAAAGTGACAAGATGCTTATTGACGGTCACTACTGAACTGTTCTGTATTTCCTTTGCTCAGTATGGTTGGGCTCCTCGTTTCGGCCGGCATTCCTACGGACATGGTTGGTACCGGTGTTGGGGGCGTATTTTATATAAGCAGGCATATGTTTTTTTCCGTCGACGGTCCAGGCTGCTTTGATATTTCATAGGGAATGCATATCCGCATTGGGCGGCCTCGAATTGCGGGTGGGCGTATTGCAGGTTCGCATTTCTTGCCCGACCAAGAAGCTTGCTTTTTCGCCTTGTGGAAAAGGCGAGAAGTTACTTGATCTCATTTGTACACTGCGGCATAGCCGTCTGGGGAAAAAGGGGGTTAAAGCCCTAGTTGATAATCGTAGCAAGTCGTGCGTTGGCGATTGCGTGTAACGGAGCGTGTTGTTGCGTGGAGTCGCGGCCTCGTGCTTGTGGTTGCGGCCGCGGTTGTTTAACCCTTTGTAATTAGATTGCCCTTCTCCGAAAAATGATATCCAACAAATCATTCTTCCGAAACAGCCCTCCCACGCTAATCAGTCATGGTACAAGCATAATACATTCATGATTTTCTCACGGCACGGTTCCCAAGACTTGTTGTGTATATAGAAGATCCGTCGTGTCATGGTTCAGGTGAATCTGATTGAAGCCGCGGATGAAGACCGCTTTCTACCTTGGAGAACCAGTTCGGCGGCCACCAGCTGTTCACGGACACCTTGGCGACGACTTTGCCCTTGATGAGACCCATGGGCAAGGGGCCAAAGTCGCGGCTGTCCCTCGACCAGGGGAGGTTGTCTCCGACTATGTAGCAGTGGCCTTTTGGTACCTAGAATATGATATAAGTCGCCGTTTTCAAATATAAGAATATAAGAGGTTATAAGGGGTAGGTAGCATAAAACGCACCTGTATCATACTCCCGCTCCCCACCCCCGGCGAGTTCAGCAGCACGTAGTCCCCCGGGAGACCAATAATCCGCTTGATCCCTTCCTCGCGCGCCTCGACGGGGATCGAGTAGACAACGCAGTCGCCGACGCGCACGCCTCGGCCACGCCGGCACGACCGGTCCGTCACGAACCACTCGTCCCGCGTCAGGAACGTCGGCAGCATCGACGGCCCCCACCCGTACCCGCAGCTGTAGCCGTATGTCGCGACTACGTGGCCCAAGGCCATGGCCTTGCACGTGTAGATGAAGACGCGGAAGGGGTGGCCGAGGAGGAACGGCATGGTGAGTGTGGGTGTGATAGTGTGAAGGCGTGAAGGCCGTTTAAACCACCGGTTGAGTAAGTCAGAGACTTGGCTCCTGTTCGAGTTTTATGTTGTTGTTGAGCGCGGGTTGAGCGCGGTTATGAGTATGGTCAATGGCGCTGAGGTATACGATATCTCATCGTTCATGAGTTGGACCAGGTGGAGGTATAGCGAGGTATATATATGAGTATGGATGTGAAAGCATCGGTGATGAAAATGAAAGTTGATGCGATGAATAGGGAGCTTCGATGTCTTGGCACTGAGCTTATTAGCTACCCGCCGTTAGTGCTTGGATCCCAGTAAGTGCGCTGTAACATGATTGGTTATTGAGCTTGCAGCTCTGAACAGCTCCAATCCAAGTTCTGACACCCGCAACCGCACATCAAGTATCGATATACAAAACACTTTAGCGGAAGCCACCCAATTCACATGTATTAGCATTTGCATAGTGCCAACAGGGAGAGGGATATTCTCGAGTCCCATAAACCACTCAAGATGGCGCACCCGCGGTGCCTTTCCTACGCCTCTCCGGCACGAGCTTTGCACCGTGTGCTTGTCTCCGACCTCAGCCATAGCACGGCACAACATGCTACTACATACTACTACCTATTCCCACCACGGCTCTTCTCTTCCTCAAGCCGTATCCTCGCAGGGCCTATACCGATCTCGTCGTCAACCAACACACCGACGACAGGAGCAATCCCAAACCATGGCGTCCGCACACTAACCACGACCCCGCCCCTCCGCCGCATCGTCGACACCTTCAAAGGGCGTCTCACCAACAAGAAGATCCCATACAAATGGGTCCGCATCGCCTCGCCACCGCCCGAATCCACGCTCTCCCCACCGCAACGCACCGACTCGGTCCTCGCGTCGCTCGACCCGAAGAAGCACACGCTCGTCATGGTAGCCCCACCCCCGCCTCTCCCCGAAGACGACAGCAGCAGCTCTCCCTCTCCCTCGCTCGCGGAGCCGCTCGCCGCCATATGCCGGATCATCGACAACGCAGCCGCGTCGTCAGCCGCGCAGGAAGCACAAAAGCTCGCGCGCCGCAAGGCCGTC
Organism: Hypoxylon perforatum; assembly: GCA_028571165.1. Lineage (NCBI taxonomy): Eukaryota > Fungi > Ascomycota > Sordariomycetes > Xylariales > Hypoxylaceae > Hypoxylon > Hypoxylon perforatum. The sequence continues at coordinate 2,986,603 of JAOXNQ010000003.1, read as the reverse complement.
GACAGTAAAGAACTCGAGCTGTCGTGGTCGATCGCGGGCCACGACCTGGCGCACAAGCTGCGGCGGCTGCGGGACTTCCTGTCGAAGGGGCTGAGCGTGGAGGTGGCTTTGGCGAAGAAGCGCGGGGGGAGGGTGGCTACGAAGGTCGAGGCGGCGGCGGTGCTGGAGGCTGTAAGGGAGGCCGTGGCCGAGGTGGGTGCTAAGGAGGCGCGGAAGATGGAGGGAGATGTGGGGAAGACGGCGAGGTTGTACTTTGAGGGGGTGGGCGAGAGGAAGAGGAAGAAGAAACAACAGCAGGGGGAGGAGCAGGGTCAAGTTGATGAGGCGTAAGAGATTTAGCTGCTTGTTTGAACCATAAAGGGTTTGAGACTGTAGCATGAAGGAAGGGCACGAAGATATTAGTACCCAGAGACATCTATACGATCTCGAAGATCTAGACTACTAGACGGCAATATACGTTTAGTATCTAGGCATATCTATAAAAATCCCACGACTCTTCGTATCCCAGCTGCCACTCGCAGCACTGGTATCAAGACTCACGACTTATGATGGCTGGTATCACAAATAGAAATTTCATAACTTTAGAAGACGACTCGCGAATTCGCGATGTATTATGAAATGTGCTTTCAAAGCAGGTATATTTTCAAATATGTACACTCATACATCCCAAACGCCCATGTCATGCTCTAGCCAGGCATAAATATCCAATATATATGAACCTCATGTCTTAATAGTCCCGATCCTACTCTACAGCGGGAGCACCGCGCCAGATATCCTCATTTCCTCATTCAGGATCCGATCTACTCCTTCATGACGAAGAAGGACGCGCCCATGACGCTGAACGCGATCGCCGTCGTCAGGAACCCGGCCGCCACCTTCTCGCCCGTCGTGATCTCTACTGTCATCGGCATGTACTCGGCCGGCGGGCGGCCTGCATTCACGTTGCCGACGGAGGTGCCGCCCGTGTCGGCCGTCACGGGCGCCTTGGCCTCCGTCTTCTTGACGAGCGTGTACTGTATGGCGGATAGGGCGCTCATCTGCTCGCCGACGCCGACGAGCCCGTCGAAGCTGGCCTTGTCGGTCCACTTGAAGCCACACGCCGTGCCGGGCTGGCCCTTGAAGTCAGCAGCCGGCGGCGAGCCGGAGCACTGCTGTGCCGCTGCGGCCGCAGATGACTGGACGAGTGGCATCAGCGTGTCGAAGGTGAAAGGCGCCATCTGCGAGGCCGAGGCCATCCACCGCATGAGATAGCCCTTGAAGCTCTGCTGGTCGAAGTCGCACGAGTTGAAGGACTCGCAGGGGCGCTCGACGACGACGCCGTCGTCGAAGAAGTACGCGACGGTGCGAGCGACGAGGCCATTCACGCGCTGCTTCCACGTGTCGGTCTCGGTGAAGTTGTACATCATGGCCGTGCCCTGCAGGAAGATACCCGCGTTGTAGGTCCACTGGGCCTTGTTGATGGCGGCGCAGTTGTTGTCGACGCCCGCGCCGTCGAAGATGTTGAAGTCCTTGTCGATGAACTCGACCGTCTCCATCCAGTCCCACACCTTCTCGGCCCAGTCCGCGTACGTCTGGTTGCCCGTGTACCGGGCCAGCCGCGACGCGATGTTAAAAAAGCAGCCGTTGGAGATGGAGTTCTTGTAGTTGAACCCCGTGTTGAACGTGAAGATCTGCCACCGCATGCCCCCGCCGCACGTGTCCGCGTCCCACCGGGTCACGTATTCGTTAAATACCGCCTGGACTAGCGCTAACCACTGCGGCTGGCCGTCGGGCGGGTTCGGGAAGTTGTTCTCCGCGGCCGACATGGCCGCCATGGCCCAGAACCCTTGGTCATCGTTTCCTAGCGTTCTTGTCTGGTTTTGCGGCATGTAGTCGTTGTCTTCGCCCGCCTGATGTACCATCGCTTGTGTTGTCACATCGTTGTACGTTTCGTCCCCGGTGTAAAACCAGTAATCGATCATCGTTCCAAACATAGCACCGGCCTCCCACCCTAGCACTAGTATAAGCAGCTATTATATCAAAGTGAATCGGGTCACCTACAGAAATACGGATCAGGCAGGTTGCCCGGCGTGTCGCCCGTGTTGTTTCCTGTGTAATATTTCAACAAGCCGAACGCCGTTGTGCTTGCTGCATCTTTTATTGAGTCTATAGATTATTAGCAATATGACTAGAAGTTACCGCGGCCAAGGGGCCATACCATCACTGGAGAAGTCTACTTGTATGGCGCTAGTTACACCTGCCAGCAGGCTCACGACGCCCGCCGTCTGGAGTGTTGGTCGCATACTGAATGAATGTGATTACGGCCGAAGGAGCGCAAAGGACTAGCCTTTTAAGGAGAGAGTGTAAAGTCACTTAATACGACAGCATATCCCCAAGTATACGACGAGCCCTGAGGACGATTTGTCTTGGCGTAAGTTCTAGGAAGATGACGATGGCTATTATCCTGGGTGATCTCACACTCAGGCTCTCCAGACAAGATAATTATAATAAGGTCACTAGGACAGAAACGAAAGCAACCCAAAAAAAGACTCGACCAGGAGCGAGTGTCGACAATTAGAGAAGAAAAGAAAGTAATCGCACGGCGAAACGAAACAAACAAAAAAAGGCTTCGATCAAGAAGCAGTGATGAAGAGAAAGAGAATGGTTGAAGATGGGTGAGTGAGAGGAGGCTTACTCAAGACGAGAGAGTAATAGCAGACAGGGTCGGCAATCCATGCCGTGTGTGAACCAAACCACAAACTGCAACGGTTCCTGCTCTCGTGTCAATCACCTACAAGCTTTGCGTCTAGAGCTCGGTCCCATAGTTGGCCGCATCTGGCGTGTAGGAAGCTTAATTGCGAAGCGTGAGGCTATGCCAGATGAATCGATGTGCTGAAACAGCTCAGGTTCGATCTGCGCGGAGCCCCCTTCAAACGACATCAGGCCGGGGTAGCATCGCGACTAAGGAGACGAGAATAGTCTCTTCCTACCGTAGTCAATTGCAACGTGTGCAGTCTAGGGCTATTGAAAAAAATCTTTGGACTAGATAATGTAGAATTGGTTATCTAACTTGAGCATTAGGACCATCTTTTTATCTCTTGGCGATCGTAGATTTAGACAAACAGTTGACGAGATTATGAAGGATGAAGTTAAAAGTGAGAATTGACGAGAGCGAATTAGTGGAGATGTTTTACCCCTGGTTCCGTCCTGACCGGGGTAAATCACAGGGGTCTTCAGCGCAGCTACCTCTGGCGCCTCCGGTATCACAGCTGCCGTACTGCCGTATGCAGCTTCAAAACGATTCGTCGTAACTTCAAATTAGAGAGGACAAATTCTCGTATATCTCATTAGGCGCTACCATTAGGTAGTTCTGGTTTACGTCACCTCATATCCCATAAACACCTACTGGTAACTACCCAATTATTCGTGATCGTGTTTATACGAGAAGAAACATGTTTGGCTTGTCATAATTTATTAAGACTTGTGAAATCTATTTCACTCTATGAGAAAACATCAGAACTTTTATGATTTGGTATCGAATTCCCCGGATGCAGACACATTGCATCATTTTCCATACGACAAGATCGCTCACCATGGGAATCTTCAACGTCTCCCGAGACCATCCGTCCGTATACGCAACCGCAAGCTGACAAAAATCAGGAACCTTCACTCTTCTTTAGTAAAATATCTTCCAAGGACACATTTCAAGCTTTTCGCTTCTTAGACGGGGGTTCGGCACCATTGGTTTTGGGTTTCTCTTCGTCATCGTCCATCTCCTCGTCCTCGTCTTCCTCTTCGAAGTCCATGTCGCTGACATCAACCTCCTGGGCTTGGGCTGTTGGCATTTAGCAACCAGTTTCAATCTAAGGGGTTTGAGTAAAACTTACTGAAGTATTTGATAGCGTTAGGCCAGAGGTCTTCGGTGATCTCAATAGCCACTTCATCACCCTCAGGGAATATCTCAAGTCCGAAGGGGTCCTCGTCATCATCTTCATCGTCATCCTCCTCTTCTTGTGCCTCTAGAAGATCGGGGGCATTGCCCGCCTCTCTTTCGGCGCGGTCCTTCTTGTCTTTCTCGACAGCAAGACGGCTCTCCTCCTCGGAGACGTTCAGACCTCGGAAGCCAAACCAAGCGAAGAAGGAAACTCCGCCTCGGCCGGTGGCCTCGATCTTCGCCTTCAATGCCTTCTCGTCAGCATTGTAGTCCTTCTCCTTCTTCACCTTGGTGCTATCACTCGGCCCCTGCTTCTTGTCGTTCTCCCAGACCTTGATAGCCAGGTCGAGCATGCCTTGAGTGAGATCCTTGTCAGCGGCCTTCCACTTGATGGCGACCGGCTCGCTGACGAGACCAGCATCACCACCCTTGGACTGGCGGTGCCAGAACTTCTTGACGAGAACCTTGTCTTCGAACCACTCGTTCTCGGCGAACTCCATCGTGACGGCGACGTTGCGGGGGTCTCCCTTTCCTCCATTTTCAACGTCAAAGTGGGAGACAGAGATAGAAGTCAACGAGGACAAGAGCACTGCGGAATCACTGGGCTGGATGAACTGGTCTAGATCCGGGGGCGCCTGCTCAAAGACCAGGGCCCAGAAGTTGGGGATCTTGGCAATTGCAGAAGTTCTCTTCTCATAGAGAGGCTTCAGGAGAGGGATCTGCTGGCGAACTAAGTAATCATCATGGTCAGTATGCATTTATCTTTACTGATTGACCAAGGTTTCATTGCGTATCATAAGCTCAGGCCATGAACAATTATGCTTCCAGGATGGTTTATTTCCGAACAGGTACTTACGTATTTCCAACTCGGCGCTCTCGAAATCCTTCTCGAGGTCCATTAGCTCCTCGTAGCTAGCGAGCGACACATCGATTTCGTCCGCCATTGCTGCAGTAGGTAAATCTGAAGATATTTAAAAGTTGGAACGTAGGGCAAGTAGCTTGAGTCGGTCACTTCGGAGTTTGGAAGAGAGTAGTTTGAGCTATAAATTTTAAGAAAGAAGACTTGTGCCGTGCCTTAATGAGATGAAAAAGAAAAAAAATTTCTTCTTGATGATCAACTAGCTTCCGTCATTGGCTGACAAGGCTAGCGACCGGTCGTGCAAACAACATACATCAGCGTTGTATTGCAATTTTTTGTAGTGCGTTTATAGCTGCAAGTACTTTTCGTCCAGTGGGTATGTCACCGCCAGAGAGGCCAAGAGAGAACCCCGCGCTGTCTTGGCAGGGGTCCAGATTTCTATATCTACTTTGCGGCAGAAGCCTGTTTACGGAACAGCCTGCCTGCCAATATGTGATGGCAACAGCAAGTTACTGATCAAATCTACCTAGGTCTTTATTTCCACAAAGCAGGTAAACAACTACATCTGCTTGTGTTGCGATTGATGTATGTCGTAGATACCGCTAATAGAACCATGAAGTCGGTATCCATTTTCCATGAAAGAATTTTTAAAAAGCCGATCTAGAGAAACCACTTTAACCTAAAATAAGCGGGCCAATGCAGGTCCCTGCCTGCTAACGTAGTGGGGCTTCTAGGTAGCACATGTCTTTCTTGTCTTGTCTTTGCGAGGAGCTGAGAAAGCGGCGATATCTGGCAGAAAAACAATTATCTTCAATCTCTTATCAGATCTATCGCATCACGGCAGCGCAGCTATACAGCAGACGCATAACCGACATCACCCATATACCATCCTAGGCTACTTTCCCCCAACATGAACAGCTTCCCGGGAGCCGGCGCCGGTGCTGGCGCCCCTGCAGGATCGTCGCAATATGACCCCAACGATCCCAACATCAAAAGAGTTCGTTTGCTCGAGTCCAAAACCACCGTGCCGTGCGGGGGGAGATCGCCAATCGCTAACTCGAACGACCTAGTTAAATGCCATGATGGAATCGTGTTTCGGCAAAGCCGCCGTCTCGGGCGTGATGGGTTTCGGAATGGGCGGTTTATTCGGCATGTTCATGGCCTCGGTACGCCGCACCCCGATCCATCCCCACCTCACCTAGACTCTCCCTCTCTCCTTCTCGCTAACACCAACTCCGCAGATGTCCTACGACACGCCCTTCCACACGGCCGGCAACACGCCGGGCGGGATGCCGCAGTCGGTGGCCTCGCTGCCCTGGCGACAGCAGCTAAAAGTCGGCTTCAAGGACATGGGGTCGCGGTCCTACAGCACGGCCAAGAACTTCGGGCTCGTGGGCCTGATGTTCGCGGGCATCGAGTGCGGCATCGAGGGGTACCGCGCCAAGAACGACATGCTCAACGGCATCCCGTCGTCGACCTGCTGCGTGAAGATTTCCCGCAGCCCCGCCAGCCGCTTCGCCAGCTCGTAGTACGACCCGCTGAAGTAGAACAG
>JAOXNQ010000003.1:2891210-2980179 GCA_028571165.1 Hypoxylon perforatum | reverse complement strand
TCCGGAAGTGGTGGGTGGGGTGTGATTGCGATTGATTCGCAGACGACCGACGACGATCGTGATCGGTGAAATACGGCCCCACGGCCGTCGCCGGCGGGTGCGCCGCCTTCGCTGCGTTTAGCGCTGCGATCGACGCTTGGCTGAGGCAGCCCAAGGATGACGAGTAGACCGGGGTAATACCGACGGATGTTGTATAATTATATTACGAAAAGGGAGCCTCCCTGAGGTTGGGGACGTCTATTCTTACTTGGCGTTGGGCGAGTTATTGCATAGCATCACGGCGTTTATGGCTTTGGGGGGTTTAGAGGGGGTAAATACATTCTCCACTTCGGACTTCAAATGCGTGCTGAGAAAGCACCACGGAACGGTTGACGAATTTCGCCAACTTCTTTATTGGTGAGTTAGAAACATCTAGAGAGAAAACACAGCAATGATGATATCGGTAATCGATCCGTTCTTCGTCTCTTGCGATTCTACTCATTGACTTTACTTGGCACCCGAAATTAACATTTCGAAGAGGCCTACAGCTTGCTCAAGCTATTCTACTGTTAGAGTATACTGAGAATTAACATAGCCTTATATTCTCATATCATAAAAATAATTGAGCGAAATTCTAATCAACTTCAAATCGTTCAAAAACTTAGTTGATCGTTTATTAAGTTTAGTATTCAAGTTCTTGTGATAAAGATATTACTAATGGGATATAATGCCATGACTCTTAGAGTCTACGACAACTCGAACGCCATCAAGATATGAGAGTAGAGCACTCCGGTTCAAAGGTTGTATTTTTATTACCGAAGGATTCTATGAGTTGGACTGGTTTGGCTGTTATTATATACCTATGCACGGCAGTGAGAGCCAAGACGACATGTATGCATAACTGAGGCGCATACTCATGCCGACGGGATTCCTGATATCCCCAATTCTGGGAGATCTGTACCATGGGTGCTTACTGCGGAGAGAAAGATCAGAGATCTCATGTCACGGAGCATTTCACCAACTTCTACTCAACTCTTGGGTTGCACGGGGAGATATTCTAACGTCGTAGGCCATGAACTGAACCAAAAACCAGTCAGTAGGTAGGTATGCGGACTGCCCAGTCCCATCAAACTCTATAAGCTCAGCTTGTCGCGGAAGAGACCTCCCCGCTTAAGGTTATTATAACGTCGCATGTTAGAGCATGCCCAGACGGCATAGCAGTGTATATACCATCTAGATGTCTTCCACATCCATCCCCAATCCCTTACTCCCCATCGTGCTCGCGAAATGTTAACAAACTGAGAACTCTACTGACACGACGGGATGACCCTTTCGTTCGTAAACCAATGGGATGAATATGAACGGCATGTACATCTGCGAGATAGACACCCGACCCGCCTAGATCTATGCTCCGATGTGCATATGTGTGGTCGCGAGATGGTGTGGGGAGATTTAGGCTGTTCGCCTGCCTACCTTATGTTCACCACGATCTTCCTTCGCCATACTCGTCACGGCGTCTAGATGGCTTCTCGAAGAGAACGGCTTTGGGTATATAAGGATGCTGTAAATCGGCAAGTTACACACGTCTTGGGCGCATTAATACTAAGATAGAAAGCCTAGAGACATACAGTTTCGACGACGAAAGACCAGCCAGTCAGTTACCCCCTATCTAACAATAACACCCACAAGAATCTTAGGTGCCTAGCAGCCAGCTAACCACTCACCATCTACCTCAGATCAAGCATCTACTCTCCCCAAATCACCGACCATGAAGTCATTCGCGACCCTCATCCTCCTTGCCGGCGCCACCGCCGTCGCCGCCTTCGACGAGCTCCTCACGAACTTCCAGTCGAACGTCAGCCACAGCATCAACAACATCCGCGTCGACGTGATCAACATCCAGAACACGATGGGCGACCTGTCGCCAAAGCCCAGCGAGGAGCTGCTAACTAAGGGCCAGGCTCTCTACAAGGAGTACATGGACCTGGCGTACGCGGCCGACGCCAAGCTCATCAACATCATCGACTGGTCGTACGAGTACGAGAAGGAGACTGGGGCGCGGGAGTAAATATGAAGAAAGTATTTACCTACCCACATAATGAAGGGGATGCAGGCGGACACGTCTAGGCAGCAAGCAAGCAAGCATTGAATCAATTTAAATATCCTATTTCCTCCTTCCATTTTGAGGAAATGTGATAGGCAGTCTAGCTGCTACTCTGTGTCGCCGCCCCGTAGAGACTACCCAGTATTCATCACACTTTATAGCACACTAACACATTTTTTTGGCATACATCATACGACCAACAATAACCTTATCCTTATAAACCTCTATACCCTGCCGATAATTCTTCAGCGCTTTGCTTATCACTAGTAGTAACCCGACCGAAATTAAAACCCGAGATGACCATCTCAACTCCTAACCCTAATTGAAAGCCTAGCTCAGGATGCCTTGTACACCTCAAAAGACCCAAACTCCCAGAACGCATTAGTAAAGGCGTCCGGGTTATTGGCGACATAGTCAGTACAGTTGCTGGGGCCTGTAATTAACGAGTTAGCACTCCACACTATCAAAATGAAAGAGGGTAAAGTAGGAAAAAAAAAACGTACAGCCGCTCTGCGCGTAGACATTGCCAGCCCACGACCCGCAGAGATCAATGTTGACGATAATGCTCTGGTTCTTGAAATGCGACCCGATGTCGCAGTTGGTATCCGGAAAATCAGCGGTCGCCTCGCCCCAGGTGCTAGGATCGGGGTTCTTATTCGTAATATCGGTCGGAATGCCATCGCGCCCGAACGCCCACAGCCTTATACCCTCAGCGCGCCACTCCATCGCCATGATCCCACCATCAGCCTCGTTGTACGCGCTGCCGTAACTACTAACAGCGTCGCTCACGCCGCACCCGGCGTTATCGTCGGTGGCGTTGTAGCAATCGGCGGTGAGGGTGGCGCCGCTCATCTTGCGCTTGACGTCCATGGTGCACTGGTCCGTCGTGTGCAGCGTCATCTGGTTGCCGTCGGTGGCGTTGTTGACGGCCTCCATGACGTCGATCTCGCCGTTGTCGGGCCAGTGGTCCGGGTCCGCGAGCCACAGCGCCGGCCACGTCCCGCACCCGTACGGCGTGTGTTTCACGTCAAAAACAAAAAGCCCGCTGTCGTACTGCGTCTTGGACGTCACGCGCACCGAGAACCGGCCCGTCGACGCGTCCGGGCTCGACGTGGGGCCCACGCTCGTGTCGACTTTGAGGAAGGCCGAGTCCGTTGTCGTGTAGGTCAGGTTCTTTAAAGGTAAGAGTTAGAGAAGCTAGTTCATGGGGGTTACGGGGGTTGTGGTTGCTGTCAGCAAGAGATCGGCGCAGGATTCACTTACAAGAGACTCGGCTTGCTCTTTAGGGACATAATGGACGAACCCTGAAGCGGGATCGTACCCTGTAAAATAGTCAAACTTGTCGAAAAATGTAGTTCCATTGTCTGATAAATGCGGTTAGTTTAGATGAATAGAAGCTAATAAAATTTGGATGGTTTTGACTTACATGAGTCTGATAGTGTGTAGTTGAGTGCTGTGTAATCCGGGTACTTGTTCGCCTTGGCGACTTCGAGGGGTGCGACGATGCAAACCACGAGAATGATAACAATTATCGTCACAACAATAGCCCACGTCCTCTTTCTCCAGTACCTCGCATTCCACCAGGGCGTCTTCGTTTGTGCGTATGCCATGTTGCCTCTTCGCGGCGGTAGCTGCTGCTGTTCCGTCGAGTAATACGGTGGTGGTCCGGATACTAGTTCGACTGGACCTCCGGCATCTCTAACCTCGAAAGAAGCAGGCCCCGCCGTCTTGGGCATCCTCCCTGAATTCTCCCAACCCATATTTGATTGTTATCTGAATTCCGAAATCCGCTCTGTTGGTGCTCCTTTCGACGTCTGCCTGGAAGGGCGAGAGCGAAAGCGAGATTGATACGAATAGCTGCGCCGCAGCGTCGCCTAATAGCCTGAAGTCCGCTTAAGGCAGGTAGCAGATAGAATACCTAAGGCTGTAAAATGGTAGTTTAGCTTTTCCTTGGGATAAAAGCTTTCTCTCTTTATTCTTGAGATGAAAAAAAGTATGTCTAGACCCGCAAGACTGATATAGTAATGTTAGGATCGTCCTGTCTGAAAATCGGGTATGGGAGCCTGGATAAAGGTAAGGGAGGTGGTTTGGATAGCAACAAGAGCGTTCAAGGTTGCTTGATGTGGCATGCAAAGTTCCAAAGGTTATCGAAAAGGTTCCAGTCCAAGTGGATGGGGATAAAGCTGTTTTATCGAATTGGCTCGAGGTAAACACCGCACACTTATCTGCATATGCAACGGCAACTACAACTGTGCCTCCAAGTTGGTTGTCACACTTCCCAAAAGAGAGCACTGGTGCAATACGAGCTTTAGGCCTGTTTTGAGCTTTTCTGAAAGCCCCTCCGTTTATTCTCCCCGAAAACCCTAAATACAACCGTTGTAATGGAACCTACGGCACCTACATAAGTACTACTTACAGACCATCGCCCCTTTACCACCAACCTATCAGTTTACCAGGCAACTTGTCGCATGTCTGGTTACGAAAAAAATTGCCTGTATGGAGACTAGAGAAGCTGGCCGGGCTGGAGGCTGACGCGTTGGGAGTTCCACGTCCGGTCCATTCTGGTAACTGTTAGTGCCGATGATGCCGGCCCATCTACCGGATCGAGGTGGCGCCATGAACTCGACATGATACATCATGTTATCGGTGATAGGCCCGACACCCACCTTGGGGGTTCCTTGTTGGCATTCCAGGTACCTGTACCCTTTTACCTCCGATCTCGTACCCAAATGTCTGGCACCCTATTTTAGCTGACACTCCAAGCTTTTTCTTATTTCAACAATCGATTTGGATGCCTAGATGTTGAGATACCTTAGGTATGTCGCCTTGCTGCTTAGCAACCGCCGTCTGATGTTCTTTAACAATGCAATTCGACCTCATGCCGCATTCCTTTGTTTCGCGGTAGTGCGGCGGGTCCTTGCAGAAACGTTTCGTAAAGATCTGATCCGCGCTACGATCATTGCACTGCCCGCTGGTGACGTGATGTATTGCACACTTATCGATACGTTTCGGGAGGAGTTGCCGGGGGCCAATGGGGCTGCATGCCAAGACGGAAATCATGGTCTAGATCGCCTGCTCCTCTGCGATATACGCTTTACGGTGCGATACGAAAGTGTACGATATCAACTTATTTCGACTGTGTCTATGAATATATATACCAAATCCGATGGAAGCTAGATATCATTCAAGTCGAGGGACATTTGTAGTGTGAAAAAGCAAGATGTGAATTCATCTATTACATATTAAAAATAAACCAACGTACATGGGATACGTTACACTCCTAGGGTTCTATCCCTCGACGTTAAGACGAAGAAAAAATAATACACTTTGGGCAAACCTTGTATGCTAATGCTTGCTATTTTTTGGTTGCGATTTTCGCCTGAAGGGCTATTAGGGAACTAGTCTCGAAGGCTGACGAACAGCGCTAGTGCCACGTAAGTGCCCAGTCAGCCTCATTTCATTAATACAGGGGCTAAATATCGCAACGCCAATCTGTAGTTGTATTGGCGAGACTTCGTCTTTTTCCAAATAGGTATGGTATGTACAATTTACAACGAGCAACAACTAGACACTCAGATACCGAGTCCCTCAGTCGTCGTCTTCCTCCACCCGGGCACGTTTAGGTTGTCTCGACTCGCCGTCTTGTAATCCGTAGCCTCTCTTCGATGAAGAGCTCTGATCCACCTCGGCCATAAACTTGTCCATCTCAAAAGGATCTTTGGCGACCGTATCCTTCTCGAACTGGACCGGGCCTTCCCGTGCCTGTTTCCATATAAATTAGCTTGAACCAACGGTAAAGATATGGGATTTCCTTACCTCAGCGTCTCCGGCACCCTTGAATGTACCTTTACCAAGCACCTCGCCGAACCGGCTCGTCTTCTGGATTTTGGCCATTTCGCGATCTCCGGCTCCTTCATCCTCGTACTCGTCCATGTTTTGGCTAGGTCGATATATACTGCTGATCGCATCCTGGGCCGCGAATAGCGGCTTGTCGTAAGGGTTATCCTCGTTAATCCCGCTGTCGAACCCGCTTGACTGGTTGAACAACCGCGAATCGTACATAGACTCGGCTTGTTGTGTAGGTTTTGCCAGACCCAGCGCAATCTTTTCTGAAATATCACGACCTTGTTCTCGTGCCATAACTTTCATCCGCATCTCTGCACCCATACGGGATTGGCGGAGTTTGCGCTCCTCCTCTCGCCGTCTCTCTTGGCGAGCCTTTTCTCTTTCGCGGATCTCCGAGTCGTCACTATCTGAGCCGGAATCCGAGTAACTGGCGCTGCGGGATCGCGACCTCGAATCACGCGATGACCTCGAGTCGCGACGTCTCGAAGCACCAGTACGCTCCTCTCGGGCTTTTTGGGCTAACATACGCAGATTATCCTCCTTCTGGGCCTTCTCTTTTTCTGCCAGCCTCTGCTGCATGAGCGCACGTTGCCGCACCTCCTCGCGAGAATGTCGGTCCGCTACGTAGAGCGCTTCTGAAAGTTGGGCAAATTTGTCGTTAATTGTGACATCCTGTAATCCTCTTCCGTCCGCTGCTAATCGCTTGTCGAGAGGGACCGTGAAACCCTTGCTGTTTTTCCAATTTGATACAGGGGGCGGGATCTTCCACATCTCTTGGTCTTCGGCGGTCAATTTTCGTGGGGGTGAGTGCATAACAGGCGGCGGTGGGCTGGGAGGCCCTCGGGGTATCTTTTTGTGCTTGAATTTCGGTGGTTCCACTGTAGAATACTATTAGTAAAGGTGTAGATGAGACTTGGGTTACATTTCCTATGCATGACATTGGAAGAATATGTTCAAAATATACGTACTCGGATCCCTTTGCCTCTCAACAATTTTCATGATGCGGTCCTGCTTCTTCGAATTATCCCCCATTTGATTCGCGGGCGTGTAGCGAACGAAAGTCGGATCTTTTCGTGTTCCAACATTGACATTCTTGGGCTTCTGAGCAGACACAGCTCCGCTCACGAGGGCAGCCAGGGCGTTTTTCGTTCGTTCTGCTGTTTCTGCCACCTCTTGCTCGCTGGGTCTCTCCAAAGTGATCTCACCTGCATCTGCGCGCTGCCGAAGCGGAATGAGGTCCTTGAACGACGAATGAATTATTCTGCCTTCGCCGTGGCCCTGTTTTGCAATGGCATCGTACTTGACTTTGCCCTCGGCATCGACTTGGATAGCTAGGGCGTTGCTCGTATTCGCCTCCTTTCCCATTAATAGAGGATACTGCGCGACGGGGATTTCCGGGAATGCACCTCCATCACCGAAGTCCTCTTGGCCTCGTGGCCGCCATCCTTTTCGTTGGCCGTACGGCGGCGGGCCTGTTCTTCGTAGCACGATTTGCGACTCGTCTATTTGGCCCGCGCCGACGATTCGCGGTCCGCGTTGCTGAGCATGCGCTGGGATATCTTCATCTTCGCCGGTGTATTTCGGCTTCGGCAAAGCAGCCGAAAGCGACGCTGCCATCATGGTGACCGAGGCTCCTGTCGCAGATGGGCTTTGTCGTCGGAAGAAGGTCAGGCGAAAGTTGGCAAGATTTCAATAGAAAGGAAATGTAATTTCAGTTAAAGATGCAAGGCCAGGTGCTCATTGTTTAAAGTGGGACTATAAAATAATTGGATTGTGGCTGGTAAGTATTTAGTTCGCCGCGACTAGCCGATATATGCAACTAATGAGGTCAGTGCTCAGGTGGTGTAATAAATAGGAGAGGAGGTAAGCTTAGAAACTATTTTCAACATTGCACATTAAGTAGCTACTTAGGATTTGGGGCTTGTGCGATGACGTGAAATAAAGGCTTCAATATAGGTGATAGCTGAGGGAAGGGAAATTTAAGGTACGGCACGATTTGGTCTCATTAATACCGTTATAATGTAAACTGCTTTACCTCTCAGATTAAGCATAATGATGAATCTAGGACATAACTAGCACATGGTAAGGCTTTTGACATATAGGGATAGTAAGGATGAGACCTGGGCTCAGATAAGGTAGCAAGAAACCATCAACTTCTCTCTATTAGTCGTAGGAATTATCGTTCAGCCGAACCAGCATTCCCATCTTATTTTTGACTCCAATGATACACAATGAGGTGCTAATGTTAACCGGTGTCCCAGTATACGCCACAAAACCCCTCCAAGCCTGAATGTTTCGTATCCTTCGTTTACACATAGCCCTTGCGTGCGCCCTGGAAGAAGAATCGGACGACGAAGACTTGCAGAGCACCCATGCAGACCATCATGCAGCACTGGATCAAGCTGAAGTTGACAATACGTCCTTCTGTACTTCGTACTGTGCTGAAGTTTCGGTTCTCTCGCGTGCGGAAGTACTTCTGGTTGCGAGCGATTGTAGATAATTGGCCTGAGACCTTATATATGGATTCCTCAAGAGCCGACGTCTGTTCTGGAGTCGATCCTTGCTTAGATGGAAGCTGAGCTCGCACTTCATCCTCGACCTAGACAGACTTCTTGTTAGAATCGTACTTATGTATGGTAGGAGCTAAGAGATCGACGCACAGCAATCTCAAAGTCGACGAATTTCTCCGAGTATGTACTCATATCGTTGTCGAAGCAGAACTTGTACTCGCCGACCTCGTTGGCCGTGAAGACGAAATCGCCTTGGCGCTCCTTCTCTCCATCTAGAATAACCTTGTCTCCAGGACCTGTAACTTCGTAGTTGATATCGAAAGAACCTCCAGATTGGACCTAGGCAAGAATCTGTTAGCTAGATACATTGTGCCTAAGGTAGTGAATTGCGCTCGGACATACAGCGAAGTAGAATGCGACTTTGGAGCCTTTCTTTTCAGGTGCAGCAAAAAAGCATGCCTTCTCGTTGGCCCCGATCTTGTAGGTTAAAGCAGTCGCAGAAACGAGAGAGGCGAAGTAGGCAAACAGCCCGACCGATAGCAGCGTGGGCTTCATTTTGTGTTGTTGTGCGCCGGATTTGTGAAACTCGTGAAGCTCACCAAATGTTTCTGGACAGCTTGTCGCGATTTGGTACTTGACACTTGCTAAACTGCCACGCCGGCTGGATTCGAACGTGTCAGGGGTCGGGTTATTAGATGCTCCGCTAAAGCTTGATCAAGTACCTTGATGTATTACACGTGCATTCGGGCAACCTAAAAGTACAGATCCTGTACGGCATGCGTCCAGCCTAATCAAAATTCATCTGATTGGCTTCAAGGCTCATGCCAAGGTCTGGAGAGTCGGGATCATGGATTCTTAGTGGGTGGGGAGCTTCAGCCACACATGCAACTGATTCACCTAAACTTATCGCTGTCGTCACATTGAGCAATGCGACAATACTAGGTAGCTTTGCGACAACCGATAACCACCCTACCACTCCTACCATCTACAAACTCGGATGGCTCCTCTTCAAGCTCATCTGTTTGTAATGCCATCGTAGTTCTTCAGCTTCAATATTCCCTTTATCTCAAATTATTACCCCTTCGTGCTCTCCTTTATATGCGTTAAAATCTCTATTCACATCGAGCTTGCTAGCTAGCCCGTTTGGCTTATAAGTCGGCTTTACGTTACCCCAACATTGCTACTTTGGTTTCGCTTCCATATCGAAGCGCTCAGTAGTAAACAATGGGGGACCGTACCACTAGGACCGCGGCAATCGCGTCTACAGGAATCAGAGTCCTTACCATTTTTTTCCTTCGATGGGTACGAACTTCCTTCCTCTGTCAATGATGCCTACTATACTAATACTTAACAGGCCGCCTTACCCGTAAGTCGTCATATGCCAGAGCCGCATCTAACGAAACAATCTTTTACTCACATGTGCCATGCTAGCCCGTTCTCCCGATAATATACACGTTATTCGCGATTTACGCCCCGACCTTCATTTCGAGTTATTTCACCCAGCCCAAATATGCGCTCGTTGAAGAGGTCGACGTTACGCTAAAAGAAGACATCGTGAATAAAGATGAAATCATCGACGGGACTACAGACGAGGCTGTTGTGGTGGAAGAAGTCGAAGTAGAAGAAACCGCAGCAGTGATACCAAAGCCGTTGAGCCCGATTGGTACCTTGCTAAAGGGAACCCCAAGCCCAAACAGCCTTCTTCTCTCGGCTCTGACTTTCCTGATCAATGCTGCATGCGTCGCAATGGTTACCGACATGGTGTATTCGCCCCGGTGGTACTATCCTAGTCATGACCTTTCGTTCGCTCGCGTTGGCTACGTCTCGGATACCGAGGCAAAATTGCTGATCCGAGAACCCGATCAATCCAAGATGCCTATCACGGTCCAAGTTCACATCAAGGATGCCAAGCCTCCGTTTGATAACCCATTATGGCAAACCGCCGGCGGCGTGCAGTTGACTACTAACGAGACCGACTATACCGCAATTGTTTCTATCCCTTTAAGCCATTCTAAGCAGCGGGTGTACGAGTGGACTACCTCGAACAACCACTCCGGTGAATTTACAGCTGCGCCAAAGCCGGGCGCTATGCCCGAACTATTTGATGGGAAATTTACCTTTTTATCTACCTCGTGCATTGTTCCACGTCTACCCTACAATCCTCTTGACCATCCGCTAGCTTTCCCGGGCATGAAGCATTTGGCCAATGTTCTGCCGAACCTGGGCGCCCAATTCATGCTGTTCCTCGGCGACTTCATTTACGTCGATGTCCCTAAGCGATTTGGAGACAACGTAGAGAGCTACCGCCAGAAGTATCGCCAGGTCTACGCATCGCCCGATTGGCCCGCGGTCGGCCAGAATCTCAGCTGGATCCACGTGCTCGATGACCACGAGATATCCAACGACTGGGACTCCAACTCCACAGGTGTCTACCAGACGGCCGTCGACCCGTGGCACCACTACCAGACCGAGGCCAACCCCCCGGCAGCCAAGAGAGCCGGGAGCCAGGGTCTCCTGCCGCGCAAGGGCGCGACGTACTTCTCGTTTGTCCAGGGCCCCGCCAGCTTCTTCATGCTCGACACGCGGTCGTACCGGTCCAAGAACGCGGAGCCGTTCGACAGCCCCGACAAGACGATGCTGGGCGAGACGCAGCTCGAGGACTTCCTCGAGTGGCTGCGGCGCCCGGAGCCGCGCGGCGTCAAGTGGAAGGTCGTCGCCAGCTCCGTGCCCTTCACCAAGAACTGGCGCGTCAACACCAAGGACACCTGGGGCGGCTTCCTCGCCGAGCGCCGCAAGGTGCTCGAGGCCATGTGGGACGCGGGTGCTCTAGGAGTCGGCGTCGTGGTCTTATCTGGTGATCGCCACGAGTTCGGCGCCACGGCCTTTCCGCCGCCCAGGGACGGCAGGTGGCCCGAGAGCGTGACGGTGCATGAGTTTTCGGCGAGCCCCTTGAACCAGTTCTTCTCGCCTATTGGTACTTACAAGCAGACGGATGATGAGGATGTGGAGCTCAAGTAAGCCGGCTATTTTATATCTACCCTAGCTCAGGAATTGTCATACTAATATCAAATCCCTAGGTACATGAATGTGGGCAACTCCAAATTCGGCGTTATTACGATTGAGAAGCTCGCGGAGGGCGAGCAGAGCAGCCTCAAGTACACCGTCTACATCGACGGCGTGGAGAGATGGGATACCATCGTCTTGTCGCCGACGGCGCTACAGCAAACCGCTAAAGTTGGAGGAGGTTCCTTCTGGGATAGACTTCGGGGGATTTCATGATCGCCTCCTGCGTTTTCTTAGATTAGTACCTACATTAGGCGGTACACTACTTAGTTGGTTATTATCCAGCAGAGCAGACGCAATAAGATTTCCTAATTGTAAAAGAACATTCATTACATTAGTTTGCCTCAGAAGCCCGTGATTCTATTAGTTTTGTACGTGATGTCCGAAAAGCCTACTTCCTATCGATCTCCTGTAAACCGAGGCCAGCCCTAAACCCTGCTGCTGCGACATTGTTTACCGCTGTTGCTGGCTGCTTTGATTAGTAGTCGTGCTGCTCTCAGACGGCATCGCGGGGCTCATCCCAAAGTGACTACGGAATCCTATGCTACTGCTCCGCGGCGGCACCTTCGGGAGCTGATACGATAAATCACGACGGCGATTTTTACGTCCTCGGCGGTCGTAACACCACGGTTTCTCCACTAACTCGACGGGCCATTCCCATTCCCATCCCATTCCCCTTTGTCTGTCTCGTTCACGGCGCCGTCGTTGTCGCCGCGCCGTGGCTGTCGATTTATCTTCCTTCGCAGATGTTGCTACTGGCTTATCAGGTCGGGTGCTCGGGAAACTTTGCTCGTCGATGTCTGTTTCGTAGTCTGTCGTGACGGTAGGAACCCTGTGGCGAGAGTACGTGGTCTTGGTCTTGATCTTAGGTGGTACTTTGGGGGCCATCGTGGTCATGGTCGACGACATGCTTGCTGTTGCTGGCGGAGTGGGGGGATACATGATGTGCTGTTGGACCACGGGCTTTTCTCGTGATGGGCTGGCACGGATGAAAATCACCGATTCGTCATCCGTGCTTCGAGATAGCGGCGGATAATGTCTATTCCTACTTCTTTTCGGCTGTTCCAGCTGGATGCCATGACTATTGAGCCCAGAGAATGTGCGTTTCTTCGATCTACTAGGCAATTTTATCCCGAGCCCGGTGTTGCGCTCATCATCAGACTGATTAACAACTAATTTCTTGCCGGATCTTCTGGATTCTCTCTGCGGTCGGTACGAAGAATGATTGGATTGTGTATAAGATGAGACGCTTGTCGTCCGCATGTCCTTAGTACTGTTGGATGATGAATCAGAAACCGCGGAAGTATCTGAGTAGTCTGAAAGCGAACTTTTTCTTCGGCCAAAATCCCACGTGTCAGATTTCGTGTCATAAGCATGCTCGTCTGGATACTTGGCCGCCTCAAAGTCATGCATTGATGTGCTTAGGGGATAATTGTATCCGTTGAAGATTTTCTCGTCGAGTTCTTCAAGTATCTTAGCACGGGCTAGCTCGCATAAGTTATCCGGCGTGAAGACAAGGTGCGTGTTAGATCCAAGAACCATGCGACTGAGTTGTGACGTCGTCCGTTGAAGTATAGATTGGGGTTCTCCGCTAACTGGTCCTCTCTGTCTGGGGGCTTGAGTCTCCCGCGATGGAGCAGGGTTTCCCTGTCGGTGTGACTGAGCGGGAGCTATGTAGGCTGGGTTTCGATTCTGTGCTAGTAGATCCGCATTCGTCCTCGCCGCTGGATCTCCAGGGGAATATCCCGGGCCCCGAGCAGAATTGTTATAACAGCTCACCCGAGGCTGAGTCACTGGGCTTACGACATATTCGTAGTCCTCGGTGTATCTTCTACTACCCTGCGGATTGTGGTAGGGAATGGAGCCCAGTGACCCAAGGTTCCCATAGCTTTCGCGTCCTTCGGGAATTGTATGATGGTATGTTGTCCGAGAATTACGGGGAGGCATTCCTCTAGGCCCTATAGGAGTAGCCCGCGATGGTCTTTCCCTTGTTGCTGCCGGGGTCACTGGTATTCTCGAGCGTGTGTGCTCAGGGACATAGTTACCAGTCATGTTAGATGACCGTCCATCAGTCCGATGACCCTGAGGTAGCTGTGAAATGGGTCGTTGGGGATCCTCTAATTCTGCTGGGTTGCTGTCTACTCCTATCTCGACTTGTCCTGGCTCCTTCCGGGCACATAGTCTATGGTGGATTTCGGTAAGCATAGTAAGTATCCGTTTAAGTATGGTTCGGAAGGACTCGTTAGGAGGCGGCGGGCGGTCTGGGGCATCAGGACCCTTAGTTAAAGGCGGGTAATGTTTCTTTATATACAGATACCAGGCCCCTATGAAGAAGATGATGAAGAAGGTTAAGAGTAGGATGGATATCACGACTGTTCCTTGATGAGGTATCGGCTCGTTATGGCCAAGAGTTGCGAGAAGGATACCGCCAGCGGCGAAGAAAATGAGAATTAGAGCACAAGAAGGAATTATCTTGAATGTGATGTCGCTGATGTAACTTATCTTCCGAGAATTGCCTGGCCCCAGTTGACCTTCTTCTAACTCGGCCTCGGGGATACCCGTTGCAGTTGTTGCCATTGTATAGGGAGGGGTATGCGCTCCAAGGTTGAGATGAAATCCTCTGAGTAAACGAGGTCTAGCAATTCATAAGTGAGTATTTGAAGGCATCATTGAATCCACAATGGATAGGTGTCGAACGGTTGTGCATGTTCCACAAGCCAGTCTCTGACTTGAGTGATTTCGACGATATACAAAGCCAACTTGCCAAAGACCCAAGATAATAACCGAACCTGTAGCCTCAGATATGTATGTATTAGGTTTCTTTGAGAGCCATTTCAACACGATGCTCGGTATACACTCTGATTTGATGTCTGCAAGTTCATTGTGGTTTCAATGTTTTGGGTGATGGACTTCGTTTGTTTGGTTCTTTCTCACTTAAGCGAAGCATATGTTCTTCAGGAATCTACCTTCTGCCTGTCAAGCATCGCATTAAGTATGACACATAACAGTAAAATCGTGAAGTACAAGAATGTCGAAACTACTAGCTGTACCCAAGCTTCTCATGATCGATCAGTTCTTCATCGTGTGAGTAAGGCATATGAAGTTCGAAGCTTCACTAAGGCCAAAGGGTAGGTTGAGTATACCGCGTCAACGTAGATCTCCTGCGAGAATTGTATATTGAAAACGCTATTCGGGTTTCGTAATCGTCACTAAAGTCGAGCACATGATATTCTATCTTGAATTTGCGTAAGCGGAAGTAGGTATGTATTAGAGGTGATTATAGCTGTGGCGCAGCGTGGTGTTTAGCCACTTTTTTAGTGAGAGACGCCTGGGGACGTACGCTATAATTGCCCCATTTCCACCATCTTACACTCTTTACCTACCGAGGTCCTACTAGTAGTCTATTTCTAAGAATGGTATATATACCATATCTTCTGATCGCTGAACTATCTGAGTAATTCTGAGGAGTTGTTTTGTACTTCTTCAATAGTCTAGGATGAGTTTGAAGTTAGATATGTTGAGATGCGGCCAATACGTTGCGAGGTTCGTAGCTCCATGGGTATGGCTCGAAAACACTCGCTAACAATTCGCAGGCGCACTGTTGTCCCTCGCCGCAATTGGCAGTCACATCACTCGCAACTTCGAATGTTAGCGACAGCTGCTGAGAAACCCCAAGTATCGAGTTCGTCTGGCCATCTCCAGTTCTCATTCCACAACACTGTTAGAACAGGTAACTTGAAGCGGACTTCCCTGTAAGTAATAACTGCAATGGACCGCAAACACTTAAACGTCGAGGTGTTAATGGTAACATTGAGACAGTCCGAATTTCTGGTTACGGTACGTAGGCCCGTCGTATAATACAGTTTATGCCGTGCGACTCACCTCTCCAGGGACAATTGCCGTTGTAGCAGTTGTGTCCATCAGGATACTGCGCAGAGGAATTTCAACACATTCGAGGTAAGCTATCATTATTTGCGATAGATTACATCGATGCTAACAGTTTGTTAGATACCCGAATATATCCGGCCATCACAAGTTGAAGCGAACGATAAAGGAGTTAAGGTACAATGTAAGACTTCGTCATATTGCAACATCTCGGAAAGCACATGTACTCATCTTGGCAGGGTCAGGAGATGCCCACGAAAGTTTCTATCCTTGGGATTTTCTCGATTTCTACCTTAAATCAGATAAAAGAGTACCGGAACGCATTGAGTCCGTCTTACTGACACCAATAGTTATTAGAATATAGCTGAATTTTCCTAGGACAGAATATTTCGGAGCACAAGGGCCACAAACCTCCCAAGGTTGGCCACCATCTGTGAAATACGGAGAC
The DNA here is from genome assembly GCA_028571165.1 of Hypoxylon perforatum. Classification (NCBI taxonomy): domain Eukaryota; kingdom Fungi; phylum Ascomycota; class Sordariomycetes; order Xylariales; family Hypoxylaceae; genus Hypoxylon; species Hypoxylon perforatum. The sequence continues at coordinate 2,964,344 of JAOXNQ010000003.1, read as the reverse complement.
TTCTCAACAAACGAAACCAAGACAGTTGGCCGTTTAACGGATCACATCGTGAGCAATTTCCACGCAGCCCTGTTCAATCAGCATGTGCTCATAAGTGTAACTAGAGACGCAATGGTTTCGCATTTATCACTGAAGTACCGATTGAGTCTGCGGAACCAACTGAGAAGCTATTGGAAAAGATCGCATTTATCAGACAGACGCATTATGGAGGCTTCTACGATTTTATCCCCGACCTCGCTCTCGCCGACACCGCTTACACAAATATAGCATTGGGTGCTCATACTGACACGACTTACTTCACTGATCCAGCTGGCCTGCAGGCGTTCCACCTGCTCTCCCATACGGATACGACCTCCAAAAAAGACCAGGGAGAAAGTTTAGGAGGGCAATCACTACTTGTGGATGGATTCCATGCCGCAAGCATTCTCCGAAAGGAAGACCCGAAGGCATTTGAAGTGCTTAGTCGTGTTAAGCTACCGTGGCATGCCAGCGGTAACAAGGGGATCACGATATCACCTGACAAGCCGTATCCCGTCCTTGAAGTGGACGAAAGCACAGGCCAGTTGCACCGAGTCAGGTGGAACAACGATGACCGTGGAGTTGTCCCCTTCGGCAACGAACATTCGCCGGAAGAGTGGTACAAGGCAGCGCGGAAGTGGAACGAGATCTTGAGGAGAGAGTCTACCGAGTATTGGTTTCAACTCAAGCCAGGTAATCTTTTAGGTATCTAAAGCATGCGCGTTCTTGATTGGAATCTCTGCTGATTTCCACTCATAGTTTTCGACAACTGGCGCGTCTTACACGGACGAAGCGCATTTACTGGAGTACGAAGGATTTGCGGCGGCTACAGTAAGTTCGATGTTTGCTCATTATACACCGCAATTATTCGCTTCTGTACTAATGACTGCGCTTTAAGTCAATCGGGACGATTTTATCTCGAGATGGAGAAACACTAATTATCCACGGGACGAGATCCTGAAGCGAATTATCGGCTAGTGCTATATCCCGGCCGCTACCGGCCAAGATCGGCACAGCTTCAGCATGCTCGGGTGTAAATATGTCGAGTGGTAAAGTCTTGGAACCACAGCAGGATGCCAGGACATCCAAACGAAGCCAGATATTCAATCTATCTAAGCTGGGAATCCACATCGCTCGTTTGTCCCCCTGTCACATGTTCGTCTGCTCTTCTGCGTAAGAAATCCCTATTGGCCTACAATACCTAAACTACCACCTCTCTTCATCTTTACCAGCACGTTGGATGAATATGAATCAAGTGACTCACTTCACCTATCCCTTTTTTAACTGATAGGTGTAAGGTAAAAGACGGAAACCCACATACCATTCATGCATGGAATGGAATTCAGCTCGCGCTTATCTCTTGGTCTGCCCCCTCATGTGTCACTGCAACCTGTGAAGTCCACGCGTGCATCTTGCATCTTCTATCTTCTGCAGCAATCTACGCTCCTCTTGACCAGCCGCTAAAATAAGTGCTGCAGTAGCCAGGCGCACCAGCAAACCACATGGCCCAGCAAACCGCTTTAGGCGGCTAATACTCCGCGTTTGCTTGCAGGCCAGGCCAGGGTTGCAGGTGAAATGCTTCACTCCACCTTGGAACGTCATTTCGGTCCGGCCCCATACATCGGCGCTATTCGGGAAGACTCCCAATATAGGACCTGCAGTTTTCGGGATACCACGCTTTCATATAGTTCATCTAGAGTCTCTCTCTCTTCTCCCGCAATGTGTCAACTTATTAATACCTGGCTTGTTCCGCTCTCTATTCTGTTCGCGAGGTAAAATAACATTGGGCCTTGTGTTTCTCTCGTTTCATTGTGCATCTTAAGATTCGCTGCCCTTCTTTAAATCGTTCTGTACACAGCTCTCAAGATGGCTTCTATGAGTACCGGTGCTTTCACGCACGATAACATGGAAGCACCCGCTTCCAAGTTGGTGATGCCGCTGTTTTCTCTCAAGGGCAGGACGGCGATTGTATCTGGCGCTGGCGCTGGAATTGGACTTGCGATTGCTCATGCGCTTGGTATGGAATTGAAGATCCCTCTTTAAATAATTCAACCTCCTCTTGATCTACTTCTTGGCTCCTGCTCTTCGTAATGTCTTATGTTCATGGATTATACTAATTAAAGAGTAGTAAGTGGACAATCTCTTATTCTATAGTATCTGTTTATAAGTCGGCGGAGGCGTACCGAAGAAGCTTATACCAAATACCTCCAATCCGGCTTCGAGAGACTAATACGATGTAGGCCGAGGCCGGAGCTAATGTTGCGATCTGGTACAACTCCAACAAAAAGGCCCTTGACGAGGCCGCCAACATCGAGAAGACGTACGGCGTGAAGTGTAAGTAGAATACCAAGGCTTTGAGGAATCCATGTGCCTAAACTGCGCTCCCACGAACAGGCAAGGCTTACCAGGTCAACGTGACGGAATGGGAACCGGTCCAGGCTGGCGTCGACGAGATCGTTAAGGAGTTCAACGGCCGACTCGACGTCTTCGTCGCCAACTCCGGTATCGCGTGGGAGGACGGCGCTTTTATCGACGGCCCGCTCGACACGATGCAGAAGGTACTAAAGGTGAACCTCGACGGCACTCTGTTCTGCGCCCGCGCCGCCGCGCTGCACTGGAGACGGCAGAAGAAGGAGGGCACGACGGTCGACGGACAGCCGCTGGAGAACTTTACGTACGGCAGCTTCATCTGCACGGCTAGCATGAGCGGTCATATCGTCAACATTCCTCAGCAGCAGACGGTGTATAACGCCTCTAAAGCTGCTTGTATTCACGCTTGTAGGTTCTCCCCGGCATACCTTTGAGAAATTGGGATATTTGTGCTGACTCGTTGGTTACAGGCAGGTCACTGGCCGTCGAATGGGTTGGCTTCGCGCGTGCCAACTCGGTCTCTCCTGGCTACATCAAGACGGATATTTCTGCGTTTATTCCGGCGGAAACGAAGAATATTTTCAAGGATAAGATCCCAATGGGGTATGTTATTTACCTGACCGTTTTTTACCGAATCGCTTTCGCTAACGGTGCTGTAGACGTGAGGGTGAACCTGAGGAGTTGAAGGGTGCCTATCTATACCTGGCTTCCGATGCTTCATCGTACACAACGGGTATCGATATCATCGTTGACGGCGGCTACTGCGCACCGTAGACGGGTCTCACTAGAGGAACTTACGCTCTGCTTGGGATTTTATTTGCTTACTGGCTTGATTGGAACCATACACGGTGGGTTACACGATTGATAGACAGCGATGGTCGGGGGTTCACATTCGTCCTGTTATAGAGAGAAGACAAGCATCAAGACTCTTGAGTTTTGTCTAGATACCCGTACTGAGACGATTTACTAATAGAACTCAATTGGTACAAGGTGGGTAAGAATGAGAGGATCTGACACAGTTATAAGAGTTCACATCTGAAAAGTTCGGTCTTCGAATTCAATTGCAGACACAATTCAGATGAGTTTTTCCTATTCAAGCATCATGTGTAAGAGTCCTAGGTAGATATGAGTGAAGATAATTCCACGGGATGAAGTCATCGTTAGGGGCTGAGTATTACATGCATAAATGGAAATATGGTACGCAATTGATGATCCAATAGGCCTTTTTGTGCAACTAATACTTCCAATGGTACACCAGGCACGCGACAGATCAATCACTGCTGACGGAGCTAGGTACTTGGTACCTAGCCGCATTTTGATAAAGTAGAAGGATCACGGCACCTATGTGGAATTGCTATACCTACCTTCTCTCGCGGCATAGGTATGCGCAAAGCTTCAAGTATAATATGAGTGAAAAGTAAATATTTAATAGAAAAAAATTACTATTAATACTTCTAGCTTAATATTTCGTCTATTTTTGACTCTTAAAAATTATATGAATCTGTATCGCCGATATCAGCCCCTATTTCATTTTGGGCCGGTGCAACATGACATAATGATAGGTACCTGACAGTTGCCAGCTAGGACGCGCACCATTAGGAGGTAACCAGTGACAGCTGAAGAAAAAAAAGGAGGTACTAGGCTCGTACCTCGTAAATCGTATCAACCCCACCATGCTTTTTTTGTACTAGAGATAGCTCTGTCAGCACCTTGCTCATATCTCACCGTACCTGGGGTATACCTCTAGCGTTAGGTTGGGTAACATACAGCACTGGGCCAGTGGGCATATAGCGCTGGGTAGAGCTGGGCGTAACAAGCCAAAGTAACGTGCACCCTCAATTTTGGTGCCTTTGGTGCCTTGTCTAGACTGCCGCCTTCTCTCCAGCCTAACTTGGCTAACCTACCAATTTCATCACTTATTACTCCAGTTTCAGCCCTCGTGCTCTTTACCTCCTTCACCTTCGCATTCAACTTATTCCCCACCGAGCAAGTGCGCAATACCGATTCGAACTAGCTTTTTAATTGTCTATCACATCGCTGTCTATTGCTATTAGAAGCGCTGCCATCATCCGAAACCCGCCACCTACCAAAGTCGTAGCGCCCACTATTCATCATGGACACCGGAGAAGGCCAGGCGCCTTTCTCGCCCACCGCAGCTGAGAACCAGCGCAACATGCAGGTCGACAATGCCATCCGTGCGATCAAGGAGAAGAAGCCGCTACCCGAGATTGACTTTAGCATTCATACCATGGAAGATGGCACACAAGTCAACACCATGGAACGAGTCTGCAAAGGTACACCAGCCTCTCTTGGACCTACCCCGCCACTTAAACAAAAGGTAAACTGACCCGTCATTGTAGATGTTCAGGCTCCCGCCACCTTTAAGCCCAGTGACGAGCAGTTCTTCGAGGACGATACCCATACCAAGCCCGATATTACCTTCTTGAAGCAGCACTTCTATCGGGAGGGTCGATTGACCGATGAGCAAGCATTATGGATCATCAAGACAGGAACCGAGCTTCTACGCAGCGAGCCTAACCTCCTAGAGATGGACGCCCCTATAACGGTCTGCGGTGATGTTCACGGCCAGTACTACGACCTCATGAAACTCTTCGAAGTCGGTGGCGACCCATCTGAGACTAGGTATCTCTTCCTAGGCGACTACGTCGATCGTGGCTACTTTAGTATAGAGTGCGTTTTGTACCTGTGGTCGCTGAAGATACACTACCCCAAGACTCTCTGGCTCCTGCGCGGGAACCACGAGTGTCGCCACTTGACCGACTACTTCACCTTTAAGCTGGAATGCAAGCACAAGTACTCCGAGACTATATACGAAGCCTGCATGGAATCCTTCTGCTCTCTCCCCCTCGCTGCAGTCATGAACAAGCAATTTCTCTGCATCCACGGCGGCCTCAGCCCCGAGTTGCACACGCTGGATGACTTGAGAAATGTAAGCTATGGGATGCATCCCTCACCCTTACTTGCTAGTGACTGACCGACATAGATCGACCGTTTCCGAGAACCACCAACCCAAGGTTTGATGTGTGATATCCTATGGGCTGATCCTCTAGAAGACTTCGGCCAGGAGAAGACGAGCGAGTACTTCATGCACAATCATGTGCGCGGCTGCTCGTACTTCTTTTCCTATCCTGCTGCGTGTGCCTTCTTGGAGAAGAATAACCTACTCTCCATCATCCGCGCGCACGAGGCGCAAGATGCCGGCTATCGGATGTACCGCAAGACCAGGACTACTGGGTTCCCAAGTGTTATGACCATCTTCTCCGCACCCAATTACTTGGATGTGTATAACAACAAGGCGGCAGTGTTGAAGTACGAAAACAACGTTATGAACATTCGACAGTTCAACTGCACGCCGCATCCATATTGGCTACCCAACTTCATGGATGTCTTCACCTGGTCTTTGCCCTTTGTTGGTGAGAAGATTACTGACATGTTGATTGCTATCCTCAGTACCTGCTCGGAGGAGGAGCTCAAAGAAGAGACACCCATGTCGACTTCTCCCGGCCCGCAATCGCCACCGCTTTCCGGAGCATTTAATGATCCCGAATCAATCGAGTACAAGAGGAGGGCAATCAAGAACAAGATTTTGGCCATTGGTCGTTTATCGCGAGTGTTCCAGGTCCTGCGTGAAGAGTCTGAAAAGGTGACGGAGCTGAAGACGGTTTCTGGTGGACGACTACCTGCAGGAACCCTTATGCTCGGTGCGGAGGGCATTAAGAACGCCATCAACAACTTCGAGGACGCCAGAAAGGTCGATCTTCAAAACGAGAGGCTGCCGCCCAGCCATGATGAAGTAGTCAGGCAACAGGACGAGGAACGACAGCAGGCGTTAGAGCGAGCTTCCCGAGAGGCTGACAACGATAAGAAATTGCAGAGTTTGGGCAGAAGACTTAGCACGTAAGTTATGAGATGCTTCTTTCCTGACATTTCTAATAGCTAATTGTTGTAGCAGTGACCGTAAACGATGATGGAATTAATGCACAATCGTATTAAGAGCGAATGCTATCATTTAGATACATCTACTTAACGATTATGCAAGGCGGTTAGCTATCTTGGTCTAGAAGAGCAGAACACGTCGAGGAAGCAGGCACCTTGGAATCCGTTGATGACTTTGACGAAGCGCGGCTGGATTGTTGACCGAAATGACACTACATCAAACGGCAAAGAGGTTCCGGGAAAAGATGGCCAAGCAAGAAAACGGGCACAGGTAGCTGGTTTATTATTTGTATCGAGGCAGAGTCCATAAAGGCCACGGTTTTGAGAAAGACGAGTCCTATCATGATATATGGCAAGTTAATGAAAACATAAGTTAGGTACCTAGACACTTATAATACTAGCTTTCCAACATCTTCCGTCGTTTTCTTCGTATTTTTCATGCCATACATAGTTCAAACACGGGAATATTAGATGGTTAAATTGCTACCAAACATCCAAAATGAACACTCCTAAACCCTGATTGTCAGTGATAAGATCGAGCTTTCTCTCTATCTCTGCTGATCAAATTTCGATAATCTATAACCAACACTCGGCCTAAGACGTCACCATGGCTCATAAGTTTACGACACGAGAAGCTTCTCTGCCCCTGGATGTGGTTCTCACCCCGTATTTACGCAAGTCATGACGAAACACACGATGCAACCAGGCCAAGGTGCTTACTGCTGCTGCTCCTGAGCCACAGCAGCGCTCCTAGAAAATAGCCAGCACGTTCGGCGGGCTCGCCACGCCGCCTGGCACATTGCACGGCTCGCTCGACACGAAGAAGCTCCACCGGCCCTCCCTCTTACAGTGCTCGGCCAGCCTCTCGAGATCGAACAGCTCGCCGATGGGACACCCCCACCCCGCGAGCAGCACCTCGTGCAGCGCGTACGGGGCATCCGCCGGCGCGGGCCACGACTCGAAACTCGGCTGGTCGCCCGCCACCGCCGAGAACGAGTTCCAGATCCACCGCAGCATGGGCTCCGACCGCTCGACGCCGCCGAAGTGGTGCGGGACTACGGCCTGGTGGGCAAGGATCGCGGAGGGCGATTTGGTGGCGTGGGTTGCCATGAAGCCGGAGCGGATGAAGAGGATGTCGCCGAATTGGATTTGGGTGCCTTGGGATTCAAGACACGCAAGCAGGTCGCTGAGGGGGATGGAGAGCGTGGAGAAGGAGTCGTAGGGTGGGGAGGTGGAGGAGGTGGGTTGGGAAAGCCGCCAGCTGTGGTAGTCGATTAGGATGCCTCGGCCTACGATGCCTTGCTCTGCCCATGCTGTTCAGGATGTCAGTTGAAGGTATTCCACTATTTTCCCTATCTCCTTACTACCCCACTCAGGACAGGAGGGTGGCGGGAATAGGAAGGGCGCACCGTGTATCCCATTCACCAAATTTTTCTTCCCATCCGCGCCCACGCCGTGGATATCATCCATCGTGACGCCATTATAAAAGAGCTTCTCGCGCTGGTACGCGAAGTGGCGCAGCCCGTCCCATTGTGTCGATACCTGCGAGTTGAAGGTCCACACGTCGTCGTTGACTATCCGCGGGTCCTTGCGGATCAGCTGCTGGTGGAAGACCTGCCGCTGGAAGAACGAGGTCTCCGGCTGCGCGTCGAGTGGCCAGTTCAGCGAGATTCTTATCTCCGAACTCTGGGTCAGTCAACGCTCCTTACGTCTGAAGATTGGGGAGCGACGTACCTGTGCCCCGTATTGATCTCGCTCTTGGCGGCCGCCGCGACACGCTCGTTCGTTAGGCGATTCAAGGTCCCTAGCTCGTCTTTCTCTCCGTAGAGGCCCCATGCCGAGTACTGCGGATCCGTCTTCCTTAGCGGCAGCTCGTCGAAGTCGGGCACCCCGTTCTCGTTGAGTTTGAATCCGGGAGCTGGTGGAGCCATGGCTGCGAATATAGGCTGTCACTCTAAAGATACAGATATGAAGACCTCTAAATCTACAATGTCTTGTCCGGATCGTCTATAATGGTTTCCCGAATTATAGTTTTTAGAGAAGATAACCGAGTCTCACAATGCGTGACACACAGTGCCCCACGTCGGACGATATGTTACTACCGTGTTATTCGCAATCAAGCGGGAGTTGCACACTCACTTCCTTATACTTACTAAACCTACAGTAGCTACCCCAACGCTCCTTAAGAACGTGACGCCGATCGTGGGTCATGTTGCTCCCCGCACTTTCGGAAGAGCTCCGCGGATGAGATGCCGATAGATATGCTACCTACCCAGATAATAGAAGCTTGACTGGGAACTGGCGGTGTTGGAGTCGAAAGGGGCACCGTATCTTCCCCACAATTGGAGCTAGATAGGGTACTAGATGTCGCCTACGGGCTAATTCATAGCGAACCGCTTCGGCGGGTTTATAACGCTAGTTAGCGCATCTACTGGCACGTCTTCGGTTTACCCTTCTTAATACTTTATAGGTCTAGCCACCTCTACGAAATTCGGGAAAATGGACCTCGACGCCCATGAAAGTTGAAGACCTTGAATGAGATAGGCAAAATTGTAGAAGAGGAGTTGCTCGACAAAGGCTACTCGCGACTTTAGCAGACAACTACCTTAACAGAACAATGGCACCGGGCCCCTGAACACTATCATGTTAATGTTTTATGCAACTCCTGCCTACCCCTAACCTGAAGGTTCAAAGGTTCCCTCCCACGCAATAAGTAAATGGTCGGACCGCTGTGTTCATGTACTATATCTGATAGAATTGAAATTTGATATGTTATAGCAACCACTACCGAAGCTACAAGACGATCTGAAGCTAGCAGACGCTAATGCTGCGATCACTATGCGATCATTATGTCGTTGAGGTTACATCTGAATATTCAATGGTAGCCGGCCGTAAATACCATCCCCAATCTCGTGCCCATTTGAAGTAAAGGTCACTCTGAGAAGCCGCTAGCCTATCTGTTACCCTGGGCTGGTCCAGCTCATCTGCGTGTAGACGAGATGGGCCTAAGACTTTTTTCTGATGCCCGTCGGTGTCCGATGGATGCAATAGGGAGATGCAATTCAACTTAGTATTCCGAACCTTAGAAATCTAGGACAACTGAAACCTTTCACTACTCCTTGCCAAAATTCCCGTCGGATCTCCTATGGCCTGATATTTCTCTACCGCCGGTGACCGGAGGAGATCGTAGCGATAGTTCATCTACACTGAATATCTGCCTTGTTATCGAGATTGGAAATATCAGCTGTATGAGGAAGAACCAGATGTCAGTGATACAATTAATAGACGTCGCCAACTTAAAAGTCGTAATCTTGAGGGCGCCTTCGTATTATTGGATAAAGATTTGAACCCCACATGCATTATCTGACAAGCCGTCGCTACTAGGGTGCGTCTTTGAACACTGGCATTAGGTACATAAGAAGCAGAGAAGTCGTAGAAGTATTTCCGGCTCTAGAAAAAAACATTAGAGAATTACCAGAGGCAAAATGTCTACGGTCACGAAACTCGAGCTTCGGACGGCCCTTGGCCCCGTCTACCGCGACGTGCTGCCCCACCCGCCCCGAGACTGCACGGCCGACGAAGTCCCGGTCATCGACCTGGCACCCATCTTCTCGGAGGACGTCGCCGACCGGAAGAAAGTCGCCGCCCAGCTCAGGGCCGCCGCGACGAACAACGGCTTCTTCTACGTCAGGAACCACGGCATACCGCAGGAGACGATTGCGCGATGCAAGCAGCAGGTGCTCGACTTCATGAGACAGCCCCAGGAGAAGAAGGATCTGGTGGACTCCCGGAAGCTCAGCAAGTTCTTCAATGGCTACCTTGGGAAATCGAAGACCAAAATTTCGCGCAGCGAGACCGTCGATATTCGGGAGTCCTTCGGGTTTCGTTATTCCCCTGATCTCGACCCCGATCATCCTATGGATATCTCGGAGGTTTCTGAGGAAGTGAGAGCTTGGATCCGCGCGGAGGAGTTCGTCGTACGTATACTCAATCATATCCCCGAGTAACGCTAGATATGGAGGCATCACCATATAATTGGTTATCTTCATGGTCATTTATTATGTGCTAACCCGTATACTATAGTGGGACGGCACATCTCATCTGCCAAATTTCAAAAAGGACTGCATCGCATACTGGGGCAGCTGCTTGACTCTGGCCAGAAGACTAGTCCGAGTATTCGCTCTTTCATTGGGTCTAGATGAGAACTACTGGGACGATAAAGTCACACACCCGGGCGCTGATGGCGTCTTCAATTACTACCCACCAAGGAGCGTAGAAGAAACCGCGAACAACTCTGTGGGCTTAGGAAGCCATACGGATCTGCAGCTCTTCACACTCCTGTGGCAAGATAGCATAGGTGGATTACAGATCCTGTCTAAAGAAGGACAATGGCTGAAGGTAGGCCATGATCGGAACGGAGAACAACTGAATGCTGATATCTGGCTAAGGCACCTCCGATTGAAGGGACTCTTGTAGTAAACATTGGCGACTTCATGATGCGACTTTGCAACGACATTTATAAATCCACTGTCCATAGAGTCACCAATGAGTCCACGGCGGAACGAGTGTCGATGCCATTCTTCTTTGGTACATCATGAATTAAATTCCCATTTATGGTATTCGTCCGCTGACACCTTAGGCAGGTCTCAACTTCAACTGCGTTGAGGGTGTGGTTCCCTCGTGTACTTCTAAATCAAACCCGCCAAAATATGAACCCATATCGTGTGGGAACTGTAGGTCGTCACAAAACCCCCCCAAAGTGTGTATCTACTAACGAGCTCCAAGGGTGCCAGATGAGATTCAAGATGGAGAGAGATGAGTTCACTAAGGGTGAACAGGCGAAAATAACAGCAGCCCCGAGTGCTACTGTGGTCGCCATGTAAAGAGGCTTCCCTGATTCGTTCGAAATTGAATCTCCCTGTTATGTAGTCGATCAATTCTTAGGCGGTTTATAAGACCTTTTGAATAAGTTCAAGAACGTCGAAGAATGCCTCCCGATCGGGCTTTAGTGTTTTGAGGCCAAGTCCAATAAGTAGCATGCGACGCTCATTTGAGTCTCGCCGCGCAATGTGACTGGCAATTTGAACAGCGTACAGTTGCGCCAAAGACTCGCGTTCTTCCCCACCACCGCCAAGCAGTGTTTTGGGCGTTAGATGGGACATGGGCAGCAGATTGTTACTTGCTAGAGCCATGTCTAATGAAGCAGATGACGGCGCTGAGAGTGGTACCTGGATCTGTAGAAAGTTAATTCTATGGCCTGAGTTACAATTCTATTATGTGATGAATTACCCATTGAGAGAGTCTGCCCTCTTGGGATAAAGTGACGAGTATTTTGTCTGAGAAGTGTAGGACAGAAGCCTCAGTGGGAACTCCGTCAATAGGACCTGTAGCAGTCTTGGACTGAGCTGGAAATGGCTCTTCCACTACCCTCGAGGGATCCATAGCTCCGAGTCGAAGGGACAGAACAAACTGTAATTAATGGAGTAGTATATTGGGTATCGGGTTTGTTTGAGAGGATTTAAAAGAGCTTCTAGATGAATTTCCTATGCAAAGCTGTGTTGTTGTTAAAACCTGTAGGTTACCGAGTGGTTGGTTAAAGACACTGAGCAGCGTAGGGCTGACAGAGGCCTGGCTAACTGTCTTACAGTTGATCTACAGTGAACTAGGCAGTAAGGTGGGGCATCTGGTCTTGTACAGACCTCGGGAATTGAGAGGACATCCAGAATACACTGACTTAGTAAAACCCTACTTTAAATATGTGAGATATATATGGTATCTTACAGTAGATATATACATTAATTTTTTTTGTCTATTTTTTTAAATATTACTGCTGGATGGAACTGCTCGACAACGTAGATCGTTGTAAGAAGCGATAGAAGTCCAGACGTGGGGCACTAAGATAAGATAAATACCCCGCGCTAACCAAATCTGATGATTGAAGAAATTCTGCCAGGCGGTCAAAATTTCAAGATTCATATTTCCTAAGAACTTCACCTTCGTTTTTTTTTACATTGGCAACAACATAAAAAATGCCAAAATTCGTGCCGAGGCAAAGAAAGCACAAGGTACTCGCCCGTGAGAAGGCCCAGCAAAACGATACCAACGATGGTGGAGCTGCACCACAACAACTCGACAGCAATGCGCTGGAGATTCTCCCGGACGCTCACAAAGCAGACCGTGAGGCTAAGAAAGCCCAGCTGAGAGAGGAGCTGAGAGGTCAGGTCAAAGTGAGCGGCAAAAAGGCCAAACGTCTGGAGAAATATATAGACAATAAGCTCAAGAAAGATGAAAATCGGGCCCTCTTAGCCGACTTAGCTAAGAATAAGATCGATACGAGCTTGTTCTCCAGCAGTACAACCCTTGGGCAGGGAAAAGAAACGAAGCGCCAGATTCTTAGCCGTGTGCTAAGGGAACGACAGGCTGGCATCAGCAATGGTGATGACGATGTTCTCTTTGAAAAAAGGGCATCGCCGGGAAGTGATGAGTCTGAGGAGGAATCGAAGACCCGATCCACTAAGCAAAACGGTGTTCCAATACGCAATGCTACATCAGGAACCAACGGTCATACACCAAGCAATGCTAACGATGCACCGACAACAAAGCCATTGGTGGCGGTGGGGTCCGGATTGAAGCGCCCTCTAGAATTGGACGACGAAGGCCGACCAGTCATCCAAAAGAGGCAGAAGCGCGGTGGCGTGAAGTCGAAATTGGCTATGAAGGCGCAAATTATAGAGCCCGAACCTGTTTTCGATGAATCAGAGGAAAGTCTGGACGAAGATGATAGCGATGAAGACGAGTGGAAGGGTTTCGATTCAGACGCGTCTACACACAAGCCAGACGACACACAAGGTGTCTCGGATGAGGATTCTGAGGAGGAGTCGACAGATGAAGCGTCCAGCAGTGACGAAGAATCCGAAGAAGAGGACGGCTCGACGAAAAAAGAGAGATCTTCGGCCTTCAAAGCTTGGGCTCATGAGCAGCGTAACGCAGCTCTTGGTTATCAACCAGTCGATAATGATATATCGGCCCTTAATATTCCAGTTCCTAAGAATTTTCAACCACGTCCATTAGAACAAGACCCATTACCTATGGAGCTACTACCGACAAGGGACACGGGGAGGAAGGCTTTCAGTGTCTCCGTACAGAGGACGCCTGAAATTCAAGACGCCCGACATAAGCTGCCAGTTGTGGCCGAGGAACAAAAGATTATGGAAGCTATCCACAACAACAATGTGGTAGTAATATGTGGTGCTACTGGATCAGGAAAAACGACGCAAGTACCTCAATTCTTATTTGAAGCTGGATACGGATCCCCCGACTCTCCCACGCCAGGCATGATCGGAGTAACTCAACCACGAAAAGTCGCTGCGGTCAGTATGTCAAAGCGCGTGGGACAAGAGCTGGGTGATAAGTCGAATACTGTCGCGTACCAGATTCGGTTTGAGGGCAATGTCGATGAAAAGACTGCTGTCAAATTTATGACGGACGGTGTGCTTCTTCGTGAAGTTGCCAATGACATTGCTCTTCGCAAATATTCCGCTATAATTATTGACGAGGCTCACGAAAGAAGCGTCAACACAGATATCCTAATAGGGATGCTTAGCCGCGTAGTGAAGCTACGAGAAGAAATGGCCAGCGAAGAGCCTAAGTTGTCGCCTTTGAAACTAATAATCATGTCAGCTACTTTACGAGTAGACGACTTCATAAAAAACCAAACTTTGTTCCCGATACCACCGCCGGTACTTAACGTCGAAGGTCGCCAGCACCCTGTAACGATGCATTTCGCAAGACAGACCCACCATGATTACGTTGATGAAGCGTTTAAGAAGATCATGAGGGGTCACCGCAAACTCCCACCTGGCGGATTCCTTGTTTTCCTTACTGGACACGACGAAATACAAAGGCTGAGCAAGAAGCTCAAGCTTGCAACTGGTGCTTTGAACCCTACAGCTTACCCCAAGGTCCGAATATCTGCCAACGACGCCCCACTAGAAGTTGAGGACATAGATTTTGGAGAAACGAATGAAATGGGAAACGATGATTACGAACCTTGGATTGAAGATGAGGAAGAAGAGGCTGAAGATGATGCTGAATTTGATATCCCTGAAGAAGAAGCTAACTCAGGGCCCTTACCCCTGAAGATGCATGTCTTACCGCTATACTCACTTCTACCAACGAGAGAGCAAATGCGAGTGTTTGATGATCCGCCAGAAGGTTCACGAGCAATTATACTAGCGACGAACGTCGCAGAAACTAGTTTGACGATACCTGGAATCCGCTACGTATTCGATAGTGGGCGATCGAAAGAACGACGGTATAATCGGGACACGGGAGTCCAAAGTTACGAGATTGGCTGGATCAGCAAAGCCAGCGCAAATCAAAGAGCTGGACGTGCTGGCCGTACCGGACCAGGCCGTTGCTACAGGCTGTATTCCTCTGCCGTCTACGAACGAGATTTCGCCCAGTTTGCCGATCCCGAACTGTTGAGGATGCCTATTGAGGGTGTCGTACTACAACTGAAGGCCATGCGGCTGCAACACGTAATCAACTTCCCCTTCCCCACACCACCAGAACGACAAAGTCTCGCGAAAGCAGAGAAACTACTTCAATATCTCTCTGCAATAAACACATCTGGTCAGGCGACCCAGATTGGATCGACAATGGCGAAATTTCCGTTACCTCCTCGCTTCGCTCGAATCCTCCTGGTTGGACATCTGCACGACTGCTTGCCTTACACCGTCGCGCTCGTGGCAGGTCTTTCCGTAGCGGAAGTGTTCATACCTGAGAGCCAAGCGATACCTGCTCTTGCTGCAGAATCTGAGCGCGAATACCGCACACATGAAGATGTCGCTGCGGAGAACAAACAGACACAGATACGACGGAAGTTTAACGGAGTGCATAAAAATTTCTGTTCGCTAGACGACAGCTCTGACGCCATCAAGCTCCTGCAGGTAGTCGGCGAGTTCGCGCACGACCCGACGGAGCAGTGGTGCGAGAACCACTTCGTCCGATTCAAGGCCCTCTACGAGACGCAGAAGCTCCGGAAGCAAATCACGGGTTTACTGCAAAAGGATATCCCTGCTTTCGCCAACTTGACCTTTAAAGATAAACTTGACCGACCGAGTCCCAAACAGGTGACGGCCCTGAAGCAGATGGTGGCCGCGGGCTTCATCGACCAGGTCGCCATACGCGCAGATCTTGCTCCCGTCCCGCCGGAGCTCTACCGCAAGCCCCGGCGCGCCATCGACGTCCCGTACGTGCCGCTGCAGCCTACCGCCGAGACGCATAGCAGCGACGACCCGCTCGACGGCCTCGTGTACATCCACCCGTCCTCAGCGCTTGCGCACGCGAGCACGCAGGAGTGCCCTGAGTACATTGTCTACGCGAACCTGCAGCGCGCCGCGTCAGCCTCGTCTTATGATCCTACTGCCAAGAGGCCCAAGACCCGGATGCTGGCGCTCACCGACGTGACGGGCGCGCAGCTGGCGGCGCTGGCTAAAGGGACGCCGCTGCTGTCGTACGGCAAGCCGATTAAAGAGAGTAAAGTAGATGGAGCTGTGACGACGAGGGAGTGCTGGGTCGTGCCGTACTTACGGGCCGAGGGGACAGGCGGACAGGGATGGCCGTTGCCTGTGAGGAAGGTTATGCAGAGGAAGGTGCCCGGGAAGGGGTGGGTTACGGAGTAGTGGTTTGGAGTTGGTTGCGTTGGTGAATAATAGAATATGGGTGGGTTCGCGAGCCTCCTGCTTGGGTACGAAAAACTATAATTAGATGAATTCGTCAAGCTGTTGCTCTTATCTACTCGTATGTTCGTGACATGTTATTTTATTTACACTTACAGTGAATATTATATAAGGAAGATCATTACGTAAGGATAATCATTATGTAAGCGACTCTAGAACCCCTACTAAACCAAGATGTGACTCCGTCACGGGCGTTTAGCTTATTGTCTTGGATCTAGAATTACAGAGAACGAATTACTCAAATGTCACAGTTCACGAGCAAATCAAGCTCTAGCAATCATTCCCAATACCGAACATGAAAAAGTCTTCGTATTACTGTGCGAGTCTTCCGCAGCAGGAGGAGCCGCATGCAGTCTATAAGCGGAACCGTCTCGATCTACTTACTACTTAGGTATACAGCGATCCTTTCTCTCTATATGAATGCGTGGAATGCAACGTAGCGTAGTGTCTAGACGGCGGTTCTTTCACCACCAACAGTCTATATCCCGATGTGGGTTTGCCTGGAACGCGAAATGCAATGGATGCTTCAGCCCTCCTAAACGCCATGAAGAAAAAGAATATCCGGAAACGAGACGAAATTATCGGCGCTAAGAAAATACACTCTGACTTGTGAACTCATCGAACGCGATGCGATTGCGTGTCAATCCCCAACCCCCTATCTTAATGCTCTCGATACGGCGGCGGCAGACCTCCCGCAGGACCGGCGTTAGAACTCGGTGCCAGTGCTTGTGCACCAGCTCCAGCAAGTTGTGTCGTCTTCAACATCATCTTGGGGAAGTACTGCTGGATGAACGACTCACTATATCCTAATTAGCCACACGAACATTCTTAGTGATAATAAGCCTTGAAATACTTACGTATAATAACTGTGATCCGCATTATGCGGCTGCACGAGGTTATGCGCAAGCTCGTGAGCCAGCACGACCCACCACCACACGGCGGCGGCCGCGCGGCCCTCGCCGGACAGGTTGTCGACGTGGAGCTGGATGAAGAAGCGCAGGTTGCAGAAGATGCTGCCGTCGCGGTTGAACGCAATAGTCCCGCCGGCCTCGTCGTAGAAGACGTGCAGCGAGGACCGGTTGATCGAGTAGACGTCGCCGACCTCGGCGAGGATCGACGCGAAGGCGTTAATGGCCCCGTGGTTGGCTGACAGGAACCGCGCGGGGTCGAAATTCGGGATTGCGTTCGACACGAACACCCGCATGCTGTTCGACGCCTCGGCCACGAAGTTGAGGTCTTTGCCGACGGTGTCGTCGCAGTACGTCGCTTGTTCTTTGACCTCCCTAGTCGTCGGCGGCGAGTACAGCTGCGAGGAGTCGTGTGCCCTGGTAGATTTGATGGCGTTGAGAAGGTTCTGTTGGACTATGGCAGGGTTTGTGACCTTGCCATCATCCTTCTTACCAGACCTAGAACCGGACCCTGTTCCTGACGACGGCCCAGGCGGTGGTAGCTGGGCGGGCTCAGGATGCGAGTCCATGAAGTTCTTCAAGTTTTCCTCTGCCTCGTCCGAGGCCTCGAATCCAAATCGCTTCGAGAGGTTCGAGAACAGCCCCTTGTTCTTTCTGCCCCCTTGCGAAGTCGAGGGAGCCGGTGGTAATGCTCTGATGTCATCTTCGGGGGAGCCGAATCCACCGGGCATACGGGGCGGTGGCGTGTTGTTTTGTTCTCTAACTGCCGCAATAGCTTCGTTCTGTCTCCTAAAATCTTGTTCCCTCTCTCTTATTTTAGCTTGTTCGGCGTCTAGAGCCTTGCGTCTCTCTTCCTCTGCAATTCTAGCCTCAGCAGCTTTGGCTCTGAGGATACGATCGACATTGTACCCACGACCCCTCAAGTCGAGTAGACCAAGCTTGAGGAAAGGCTCAAAGAAGAAATAAGCTTGTTGGCTCGGCCGGTTGAGAATGAGTTGGCACACCGCTTGCCCTACTTGGTACATGTCGGGACTCGAATTCTCGGCAGATACATAAAGAACCCAACCCATGGCATTCTTTTTACTAGCCGCTGACCTCTTCTCCGTATGCGACTGGCTTTGGCCGCGCAGTGACCGGCGAAGTGAGACGTTTCGTACAGCTTCGACTGTCAAATTCCTCTCCAGCCATCTTGCGTCGTGTTTGATTGCATCGCGGGTGTATCTTGTGTATTCGTGTATAAAAATCTTTGAGCGCTCGAGAACATGCTTACGAAGCCAGACTGCCCCATCCTGCTTTTCGTTATGGGGTCCGATCTTAAGATCTTCCTGAACAATAGTAGAAAGGCTCTGAGAGCCGAGGGCGATGTAAAATGACTCTAAAACATCTTCTTCAGGCGCACATATTAAGTGGTCTTTAAAAAGACGATAGCTGATGTAATCATCTAGAATGACGATGCTCATGGGAGCTGCAAGTTGATACTGTCGGATTGGCGCCTCGTCTTCCTCGGTATCCAAACTTTTCTCTTTAGACGGCGAACTGATCTCCTTGAAAGCCAATAGGAACGGCGAAGACTTCATCTTTCTCCAGAGATCCTTGTCCCTTTTTAGGGTCGCCATGTCTTCGGCGAGGAATCTCAACAGGTTTAAGTATTTCTCCGGACTCTGAAGGACGCTTAGTAATCTTGCTGGCTCCCCTGCTGCTAGCTGGGCGATTTCCAACTTAGTTGGTTCAGTCTTCGAACCACATGCAGATAGAAATGCGTTTGCAGAGCTGCCAAAGTCGACAAAATCGAAGATCTCTCCGTACATCGATGAACTACCCAAGTAGCAATGCCGAGGACTCAGACGAATTACATCGCTTGTCTTATCTCCAGGACTTGCTGGTGTCTGTGAGATCGATTGCCGTCTTCTGCGCACAACCGGCACGATAGGAGCATCACGAAGTTTCAAGATCGAGTTGCTTCCTAGCTCATTTATGCGAGTTGCGAAATATCCAAACAAGGTCATTGCTTCCGCAGCACCTTGAGGAGGTTTGGCCAGTAGGCGCTCGACGCATTCAAGAATGGGCGGGTCTGCAACTACGCCAAATTTCTAATGTATAGTTAGCGATGGTATTCATGATGGAAGAGATGAGGAGGGGTTGTATGGACATACTGGAGCATGCAAATGGAGATCCTTTTTTAGAATGTTAAAGCCCAAAACCGCAGCGGCTTCATTGGTAAAACACCGAGACGGAGGAACAAGCTGTCTGGGGTTCCCTTGTAAGGGGAGGAATGCCTTAGAGCTTGACCCGACATTGAAGTCTACATAGCTGTTGCTATGATGGAATGATATGAAGTAGGTCATGGCACTGGCCCTCAGTACTTGATCGGACGAAGCCATCATATCAACGAGCTCGGGAGCCGAAGGGTAAGGTCGTAAGCCGAGAGTAATTAAAAACTTCCCCTCAGGACTCGAAGGTCTTAGATTACCACCTGGCCATTGAATGATTTTCAGACCGAGACTTCGGAGCGGCCCCTTTGGCTCAAAGAGTTCAGAAACTCTGTACAACTGCGTACTGGGCTTGGTTGCTTCCAGACCAGGTGGCCCGGCTTCTGCTGGACATATGCGCGATTCCTTGAGTTTCTTCATATCGTCGTTCGGAATGTCAGCCCTTACTGATGCCAGGTACTTGATGAGCTCAACATGACTCCATTTTGCATGTCCAGACTCGTCAACCTCTGTCGAACGATTGATTAAACGTGTGAAAATGGTGTCTAGATCCACAGTCTTTCTGACGCCGATGGCGGTAAGGAACTTCTCCTTCAGTGATGAGCAGCCCCTAATAGTCGGGAGGTCGTCAAATAGCTTTACGCTCTGGAAAAACGATTCCGTCGGCTTACGCATACCTAGTTTGGTTGGCATGACAGTGTGGCTCTGAAGTAATGCCGTTACAGTGCCCTTAGAACTCTGGCTAAGGCTGTCCCAGCTTTTTGACAGCACTGTTAACACGCGTATCGAAAAATCAGCAGATTTTGTGAGGTTTTGGTCATCTGATCTTGTCGAGCTGGTGTCAATTAAAAAGCGAAGCCAAGGGACAATATCGAGAGATTCCCAGCCGAGAGCTTGCAACTCGGGTGTGGCAGAATTGCGCGTGAAGTCGTAAGGTATTGTTGTCGGCGGAACAGGTAACCCAGCTGGGATCTTGTTCGGGCTAAGGTAATTCTTGATGCTTCCTAGAGCAATTATGCCACCCTGATTATCGTCACCCTCATCGAATAGACCTATTGCAACATCAAGAAGGCCGTCTCTTTCCGTAGAACTCATTTCTTTTCGAGAAGCCTTCTTACCAGCCCACTGGATGAAGCTAATCAGTTGCGTTTTATTTAGCGGCTTTCCGGCTAATTCTTTCCGTATGTCATCCACAGTGATGTGAGAGAGTAACTCGAAGTCGGTCAACTTCTGAACGAAACCGGTCGTCTCTAGTTCAGGCGGTATCACCGGGATTCCGTCGACGAACTTGGCAAGTTCCTGTGAGCCAAGGCGGACCTTATTAGTCGTGAGGACACCTCGACTGCTGTACACCTCTACTATAGGGCTTTTGTACGAGGTCCAAAACGCTTCTTCGATTGTTTGAGAAACATGGCCACTGGGTGTAGAATCTCCGAATGTGAAGGCCTTCAGGATATGCATTGCTTCTGGCATGTACTTGGCAATTTCTTTCGATGTAATGGCAGTGCCCGAGATCTGCGCAGCCCTTTGTAGATTTATTTGCAATTCAGCCATCTCGTGGGTGAATGCAAGTCGGGTCATGATACCAGCGGCTCGCAACATCTCCAAATTCCATGTTCTAACCCATCTCGCATTGAGATCGATTGCCTCGCGCTCCACGGTTGGAATAACGGACGGAGCTGAAATATGGATTCCTGCACCCGTGGTTTGGGTTGTTGGGAATCCAATGAAGATTCGGCCGCCTTTCTTGCTGGGTAGAACAGACGCGAAAACATTAGTAGCTTTTGAGATAGCTTGAGAATTTGAAGAGCTCTCCGAAGCTTGTGTTTCATCATATGAAGACGTCAAGATCGACAGTTTGGCTATTCTTGGTGGAGGCTTTTTGGTAGCCCTCTCCAATTCCGCGGCGAAGTTAGCTGGAATGGACGTCTTGATCGCAGCAGTAGTTACTCTAAGGAATATGCTTGAAGTTGACAAGACAGTGATATCTTCAGATATTGCCTCCTGGGCAGCCCTATCTTCTCTTGCTGTCTTATTGCTCTTTGTCGCTGATGTGTTTGCTGTCAACCTAGAGAAGAAACTTCGCAGAGACGGCATCTCTGAGCTTCCACCAAAACCATAGGATTCGGCTTTCGCAGTCGTTGCCACTTCGGGCTTCCATCCAATGGCGGTCATAAAAGAAGCATCGATCTGCGCGCTTGTGCGATCCACACTCTGCACCCTCATGAGATGTTCCTTCGTAGTAGTCTCCACGTCCCTCGACAAAGCAACCTCGGCACTTGGGCTGGTTTTCTTCTGTAGATGAAGGACTTCATAATCGTCAATCCAGAATTCGATGCTCTGAAGTGCTACAAATGTCAAACTCGTAGCTAGGAACTGGCCGACAGATAGCAAATTCGGTAGCGTTGTCGTGGAATTTCGGTAGTCTAAGACAAAGGCGGTATCAGAACTGCGCTGATCTTCGGGAAGTTGTAATTTCCTCGTGAAGAGCGCGTTTCCTTTCCAGTAAAATGCCATAGCTTCCTGGCCGGAGCTCACAAAGGGCTCCTCGCAGTCGGCAAAGACACTGTAGAATCCAACACCAAAAGCACCAATCTTGGTTTCATCTGGGTTTCCCTCGGCGATCCTCTTCAGCCTTCCCCAGTCAGTCTTTGTGAACGGTTGTCCATTGTTCTGTACGACGAGTCGACGAAGGGTGTGGTTCGTGATGATGTGCTTGAGGAGGTCGGATCGATCTGTTGTTGTCGGCAGCGGTACTTGGGTCGAAGGCAGGGTCTCCCACTTGATCTTGACGGTAGTTGCTTGAGCATCGGCGGCATTTTGGATAAGTTCTCGTAATGTTGTCCATTCGCCCGAATATCTTGCGAGTACTTTATCGATCAGGGCTCGAGTATCAACTGTAACAGCCTCCTCATCTTCTCCGTCCTGCAAGGCTGCAGCTCGCAACCTTCCATAATCCATCGTTACGGTCGGTGAAGGTTAAAGTGGTTCCTATTAGGACATGGCAGTAGAACGAGAGACAAACTCGGCAATCGAGTGACAGGAACAAAAGTATTTATTGTAATTAGTGGAAGAAGAGTTTCCTAAGTGTTTAGTTGCTTTGTAAGGAATTCCTCCAATCCTGGGGTGGCAATTGTTGAAGTGCTGCAACCTGCAGGGCGCTGTAAGACCGACTTTCTAGGCCGCCTTCAAAGGTCTAAAAGCACTCGTGGTTTCTGGAAATAAACACAACGTGCATGAAAATTGAACGAGGGTTGCCTATAACTGGCAGACACAGTACATGCACGTCATGTTAGGAAATATAGGCGGCGACGGACTTGCGTAGACTTGAGTAGACTCGGAAACTTGAATAGGCGGTGATGATTCGCCTTAAGTCCTAGCTTTTTGGCGATGATGCATGTTTCACCCCGGATTCAGGGTACATGCAGATAGATAACAGCCCCCGGCGCCCTGGAGCTAATTTTATCTCCAAACTCCACCGCCTAACTCCACTACAACTCCCCCATCACACCTATCAGACAATCCCTACAAAATGCTGTACCACCTATGGTCAGGTACACACTTGACACCTAACCCAGCTGTCTGGGTTACCCACCTGCCCATGATTCATGGTCGAGGGATTCTGTATTGGCACAATCCAACGTGGATAATGCTGTACTAGATGAATCACTCGAGTGCTTCAGTATTCAAGCATGTCTCAATTCAGTTGGTCAGATCCAACGAACGCCTCAATATCATGGGTATCTGTTTTATTCACGTCCAGTAACTATTTGTTTTTTCCCCAATACTTCATAGGAAGGACTAGAATATGCTGATTTGGTCTAATCAAGCATTGCATGCTGCTCTCCTTCTATATCTTGCAGTGTCAACCTAGATGGGGCGAAAAGGGAAAACTAGACAACTGCAATCATCCTCGAGAGTTGCCTGGAGGGCTCGTCCGACGTTTCTGGGGACTTCTACCTCGTCGGGATCGTCCGTCTCTTGATCTGGCTCTATAGTCTTCTTTGCCATCCCTCCTTCGGTCAGATCTGTCAGGACTGCGAGAGCGATTGCGATCTCGTCCATGGGTTCTTCTGTGTTTGTGATCCTCCCGCCCTCGTACTGGGCTGTAGCTCCTTCGTCTGCGATGGCTATGCCCATCGTCTCTATCATCATCTGACCTATGCTTATGATGATCGTCCCTTCTCCTCGGAGATCTATCCAGACGTCCTCCTCGACTGTGGCTTCTGCTCCTGTGTCTCCTTCTGTGGCGCCTTTCAGAATCCTCATGTCTCCTCGACGACTTTCGGTCCTTTTTGGCTGATCGGTCCTCATCTTCAGCAATAGACTTGGGATCACCACTTCCCGCGGCCATTCTTCCTTCGCCGACAAACATGGCATTCGCACCTGTGGCATTTGCATCCGTGCCCTTGCGAGGAGCAATAGGCAATCCTAGCGCACGCGCCAGGGCGTCTTCTTCAACCTCCTTGATTCGCTTCAATTCTTCCTTTCGTTCTCTGGCTTCTCTCTCCTGTTCTGTTTCCGTAGAGGATGCTCCTGTTGCATCGGAGTTTGCGTACCAGGTAAGGTCTCGTCCCTTTGCCCAGCGACCAACTGGGGCCTTTAGACTGTGACCCAGGTAATTCTCGCGGTGGTTCGAAGTGGCGACATCCTCCCAATTGAAATTGACGCCACCGCGCGAGCCCGTCTTCCGGATACTCGAGACAAGATCCATCGCAGCTGCTTGTGTTGACTACCTCTTAGGCCGATATGAGATTATAGTAAGTAGCTCGATATTCTGTGGTTATAAATCGCGTTATCTTGCTAGGTGAAAGCGGCTTAGGGTGGTGGAGTTGGAGATCGCGAAGACGCTTGTGAGGGTTTGGGAATGAAGAATGAGTGTATGCGGCTGGGCCCATCCATGATGTACAATGCTAAGGCCGCTATGACGATCGCTTATCTTCGTGCATGTTGCTCCGATAAGAACCCGATCCCTATCGATAAGTAGCTTGAATGCACCCTTGTACCTTAGATCCCCACTTAGGTAACACTTTAGCATTAGGTAGATCTCAGACAAAGCTCATTCAACTCTCGCTTTCCGCGACTTATTTCTCCTTCCTAGTAAACCCACTGTGAAGGATCACATTGTATTCCATATTACTTGGTAATAGCAGAAGGGCCAGAATGCCTTCAAACGAGCTTCCTCCAGACGAGATCCAATGGCGCCACCCACTCGCGGTTCAGGCGATGGGTGGTATCCATTCCAATACCGTGCTATTCTACTTCGCCGAGTCGCCCTTCTTCGATCGCACCTCCAACAACGCCGTGCTCTACAACCAGGCCATGTTCAACCCAAACATGAACATGCTGGTCGCCACTCGCGAAGCCTTCGAAGGTCGATTGAAGGAGATGTCGGGACTGGAATACGTGGTCGCCCAAGAGCCCGCCGAGATGGGACCCGGAATGGGAACCGGCGTGTGGGTCATACACAAGCAGACGCGGCGCAAGCGGGATCCCGAGGACGAAATCACAGTACACGCTGCCTACTACATCGTAGGAGAGAACATATACATGGCGCCTACGCTAGCAGATATCCTGAGCTTCAGAATGGTCGGGGTCCTTTTCCCCCAACTGATGCGGTTCGTGTCTAATGGATTAAACAGGTTACGATAACTTCGGCCCTGAGTAAAGCCTTTGCTGCCGCGGACAACGCTAATACCTGGTCCCCAGCACTCGGGCATATGTACAAGGCCGCGCCAAGCACCTCGAGCACCAAGGCACAAGCGCTCGAGTCCAAGGGAGCGACCCCGATGCCCGAATCGCAAGGAAACAAGGCTGCCACGGAGCCGAAGAAGGCAGACCAGCCGCTAAACTCTCGCCTGGCTGAGCATTCCTTCATGATCCATACGCAATATGGTGGCGACTACATGGACGAAAATCCCATCACCGGTCAGCCCGGTCAATTCCACCTTAGCTCTACAGGTCGGAAGGAGAGGCTACAGACACTAGCCTTGCCAAGCCTCAACACGACCTTGAAGTCCCCCACAACCGTGGCGCCGGATAAGAAGGACGGAAAGGGAGACAAGACACCGAAGACACCTACGGGTGGTATATCAAAACCCAAGCGTAAGAAGAGCAAAGCTGGCGCTACACCCACTTCGTCATAGGATGGCGAAGGCGGTAAGAAGAAGCGAAAGCCGAAGAAGTAAATTCTCCGCGATGGGTATCAGGGCATCTGCAGCTGGCGTAGGCGTTAAAGGGGATTGGGATACTGGTTATTGATACCCCATACTGTAGGTATACTACAGGTATTGTATTTCTGCTATTGATTGGTACTAATCTAGTTATGTTCAATTTGAACCAACGCATTTTTTTCACCTCGGAGTCCTTTCTGACTTTCAAGGGTTTCATTATAAAGATAATTCATAAACTTTACATCTTGATAAGGGCTGCGGATTGAAGTGAAACTAGGTGTTAGTATAACTAGGTGTTAGTATACGGCCAGATTGGATTCTGACCCATACCAATATCAACGCAGTTCGCCTTTGTTATCGAGAATCCGATTATGCTTTTTTGCTGTCGCCACTGCCAAACGCCACTCCCCTCTTTATGAGCGGGCTCTGCTCGACCTTGGCCCAGTTATGCAGCATCAGCGAGTTCATCTCGCTAAGCCGGACCTCCTCTCCACCTCTAGCACGCATCTCGGTCTCGTATGCATTGATTAGTTCGGCCTGGGGCTTACTTCCCTGGTCGGCTAGTAGCTCGACGAGCTTGAAGACGTCAGCAATCGAGTGGTTTAGCCCCTGCCCGCGATCTGTGTGGATATTAGCTGACGTTTTTACCCCACTCGTAAAAGGGGTAGGGGCGATAAGCATGATGTTACACGAAAGTGGCATGGAAACAGAAGAAACAGGAGATAAAAAGGAAACAAATACGACAAGGCAACGTGGGCGGTCAGCTTACGGTATGTCATTGGATGCGCAGCATCTCCAACGAGCGTAACGAGGCCCCCGCGGTTATCCCACGCGTGCTCCGGCAAGCTGGGGTCCCAGTTACCATTGGCGCCGTAATATACAGTTTCGCTGTCATCTGGCACCAGCTCATAGCAGGTGCGCAGGGGGTCCGCGAACGCCCTGCTCTTCTCCTTGCCCTGCTGCAGCCTCTCGCGGACACCCATTCCCGCCGCCGCCTCGGCCGCCTGCTCCTCGAGGCTGCACGGCCACGAGATGTAGAACGAGAAACGCCAGTTCTCGGGGCGCTCCTTGTCCGCCGCGTCCAGGATCGCAAACATGCCCATCATGTTATCTGGGTGGATGATGGCGCTGATGATTGGATGCACGCTGCCGCGCAGCTGCAGGGCGCGCTCGCGCGGGAACGACGCCGTGATGAAGGTTGCTGCCAGCGGCAGCTTCTTGAGCTTGGTATGCTCTGGCCCGACGAGAAGTGTGCGTACTCGGCTCTGGCTGCCGTCCGCGCCGACTAGTAGGCGCCCTGTCTCGGAGGTCCCGTCCGCGAAGTGCGCCGTGACGCTCTGTCCGTCTTCCGCGTAAGAGATGCGCTCCAACGTCTTGCCTAACTGCACGTCCACGGCGTCCTCAGCAATTAATAATCGCAGTCGCCCTCGCAGGATGCGGTGGAGGTTGGGCAAGACCATTTCGTTTAGGAGCTCGCCCGTCTTGCCGTTATACAGGGGGCATTTCTCGACCTCTTTGATCGGCAGGTGAGGGTCGACCAGCGCCTCGTTGATGCGGCTCCATTTTTCTTCGCCGAGCAGCGACGCAAGCATGGGAGACGCCCAGTGGCAGGCGATACCCCAGTCCCTCTTATTTCGCGGGGAGAGCGTCGGGTCCCTCTCGAAGACTTTAAACGGGATGCCTTTCTAGAATTGTATCTTGTTAGTAGTATTATAAGATAAGTAAGGGGATTCATACCAAGAGTAGACCGTGGGCTAAAGCCAAGCCGCCGCAGCCTAGTTAGTCAAGCCTCTGTTAGTCTTTTATTTGGACGTCGTCCAAAATGCACCGGGTTATCTTACCCGCTCCGATAATGAGAACCGGAAGCTCTGCCGGTTTGCTATTCTCCGTCATTGTTAGATTATGATACGTGAATAAATCTATGGCTATACTAAGAGACTAAAAAGACTTAGAAATAAATGATAGAAGTAGTTTGAATTTTTTTCAGGAGAACTCGATGAGCGCCGCAAGCCTATATGTCGAGAATTCCAGGCCAAGGAGCTACTTCTCTTATCAACTTATAAGTTTAACGTTCGGTGCCGCCACGACGGGATGATGGTACCATCGCTCCTTCCATCGCTTATTCGGGCTTGCTTCATTTAGCACATTCCCTGGTCGAGGCGGGGTCTCTCTGCGCGATGAGCCCATACCTCCGGCCGTACCCCTGAATGATACCTGTAAAAGTGGGTATCGCGTTCTTGTCGGGTACCCGAAGTGGAGTCCATCTTCTCTGGGGAGCATGTGAATCGTGACCTACTAGGGTTCGCGCTTCGCATCCTCCCCTCAGACACGAATTCGTGAACACCTACACCTGCACTATTACAGCCTCACTCTTCATTCATGAGTTCCGGAATATAAGAGTGTATTCTCGGCGTGAGTCAAAAAGTATGACATTTTGCTGCTCTTCACCTAAGCACTAGTAGCTTTACAAGTTATGTTACTGTCCGACAGTAAATAGCCAACCTACTTTCATCACGCCGTCTTCGTCACGTTAAGGAAGCGTTACTTTTCGCAAGACATTATTCTCTCATCAGCGATGGTTACTACACGATGCCGACAGGACGCGAGGCCGCAGGTGAAGCCCCGAAAGTAACCGATTTGAAATGATCAGCCACTCGACCTCTTTTACCATATGTTCGAGACTACAACGGGATGTAAGACACGATTGCGCAACGGTAACATGAGTCTAACCGATGCATCGGAGAGAACTTTAGGATTTGCACATTGTGTATTCATGGGTATATCGTTCATATGTCGGGGACATGCCTTCCGCCGGTAAACTAACCCAACGTAGGAGGTACACTCACTACCTAGTCCAAAAAGTAACAATCTCGTCGAAATCTTTCATCGTCAGACTCTTTACATCTCTCCTATCAGTAGGGACAACCTCTGACCTCAACCTCCCCGCAACTTTGTACGCCACGTTCGCTTTCTGGCTCTTGCCCATTTTTTCAAGTAGCTGAGCCTTGAGAAACGTTGTCCTCGCGAGTTCCGGTCGGTATACCTCGACGTCGTAACTCCAACTCTGGAGGGCGTCGTTGATCATTTTGCTGTAAACGATACTCGCATCAGTTCTAGAAACCTCCTGGGAGATAGGGCAGATGATTAAGACACTCACATGGCCTCTTCATAGTGATGCGAACGTACGAAATATTCTGCCAGCTTGTGTTTGGATCGTGGAATCTCCCTTTCGCTGAATGTCTCCACGAGAAGCTCGTGTGCTTTGAGGTGAAGCTGATAAGCCTCCTCATCGCGGCCTTGGAGGGTACGGAGGTTGGCGAGAGTATATGTAACTCGACCGATCCTGTAATATGTTATCAGCTTAGACATCACTTTTGTATCAGGTGTTGCCTACACGTGACTCGACCTCGCAGTTCCTGTACGCTCTGCGACGTCCAGTTGTTCGACAAGCACTTGCTCTGCCAGTTCTAGATCCCCTGGCGATGCTCGCATCATGTAGGCTGAAGCCGAGGTTGCAGCTCTGGAGAGTGGGACATTATTAAGGAAGTTGTTAGGTCCCAGCCTCTTTCTAATCTCTCTCTCGTGCTCATGGGCCTTGATACTTTCATCGAGCCGCCCTCCGAGGAGGTGGGAGAGACCGAGCTCGCAGTACGCAAGGCACAGCTTTTCGTCGATATAGTCCGGAGATATAGATTCGCAGATGCGTTTCTGTAGTGAAAAAAAGGCTTCCTGATGACGACGTGCTTTTTCGAGGTCATTGTTCCCTGCCGAGATCAGACCCAAGCAGTAATGGAGGTCGACGAGCACCGCATCTCTTGCATTGCCGTCTATGCCTTCGCAAAGCTCTTCAGCAAAAGCCAAGAACCCATCGAAATCGTGGGTTCTCCCCCTTTCATTCTGATATCTTTGGACTGGTTAATAGTCAAGTACGAGGCGCTTTTTATCATCTCAAGGATACTTACAGAGCACCGTCGCTAAGCAACGCAGCAAATTGTAGTTTGGTTTGGTCCGTACAGTTCGCCGTCAACCTCCACCGTTGCTTCAAAGCGATGATGTGTGGGTAAAGTGCGGCGCATCGAGGATAACGGCCGATTTGGTAATGCTGAACGTTTGCTGCTTTCTTCAGAAAGGGGACGGGCTTCGTCGGTGGGCCTAATGTTGGCGGCCAGTTCTTCCATAGGATACCGATAAGAACCTCCACAGTGGCGTCTATGTCGGTGTCTGGCATCGTAGCTAAAACAGCATCCTGCACTAACCGGTGTACTGAGACACGATATTCGGATAAGTCGTTTTTCCCCTTGTCTCGCTTGAACAGTGACGTCTGTAATAGCTCGGTGCGAGCATTGTTGAATTGAGACCTGGAGAAGGGATCGCCGCTAACTTGAAGAATAGCGATCGCATCAAATAGAATACTCTCTTGGATCATGTCTGGGTCTAGGAAAGACGCAATTTGAAGAAGCAGCTTTGCTTCTTTCGACAGTTTTTCGAGCGCCCAGACCGTCGCGACGCTGTGATGATAAACGTTCACACCCGTGTCAAATTTGGTACCATACAACGCTGATCTTTCTTCTTCCTCTTGATAGAGAGCAAGAAATTCACTTAGGCTTAGATCATCTCGACGAATTATACCGGCCATTTGCGCAAGCGCCAACGGAAGACCTGCAAGGTCGTGCGAGATGACGCGCGCTGTGGCTTCGGCATCTTCTTCGGGGCTCTCCTCAGATTCGGTGAGCCGCAGAAGCAAGGCGCCGCCATCCTCGTCACTCAGGGGTCCCAAATCAATGCCCGACGAGCGGGTAGAGAATAGTCGCTTTGCCAAAGGGTCGCGACTAGTTATTAGCACGCTGCCAGACCCGTCTGGCCAGTAGTCCCCGAGTAGTTTAGGATCGTCGGCGTTGTCAAATATCATAAGCCACGACGCATCTGTGTTAAGAGAAGTGGCAGGGTTAATATTGGCGTCAGTAGCAATGTCGTCTTTAATTGGATTGGCCAGCCATCCTTTTAAAATCGAGCGAGACACGACCTGACTGTGGGCCTTATCGGCTGCCTCGAGGCCCAACTTGACTGAGATATCTTGAAAGCATTTGTCAAGTTTGGCAGTCTCGTCGGCATGAACCCAGAATATCGCATCGAAGCAGTCTTTAAACCTGAGGGCGAACTCCATCGCAATCTCTGTTTTCCCGACACCACCGAGCCCACAAAGCGCAAACTGCCTCAAGTCTGGGCCGTCCCTGTTGACTTTTTCGACAGGTAAGAGTTCGTCTCGTATTGCGTCGAGAACGTTTTGTCTTCCAAAGAAGACTCGACCGCGATCGTGCGAATCTAGATAAACACACGGCAGCTGAGGCTTCGGTCGTCTTGGGGGGTTCTCGTGCGGATGGGGTATTAGCTCGAAATCGGGCTCGATCGACCCAGCGACAGCCATCAAAGTTGAATCTGGCGGCAGTTTCAAACCTTTTTTATCGGCCCCACTCGTTAGTCACTTCAATACCAGGGTTAGCGACGATACGACTACTCACCTGGCGCGTTCAAATGCTCACTTTCCATGGGAGAGTAATTGCTAGTGGTGGCATACTTGAATTCCACTGTGGTTCTTAATAAAATTTACCTCGATACATTCTGGTTGATATAAATTACTCACTCGCTTTTAACCTCTCAGCAATTATCCCGACCGACTCGGCGAGAGATTCAGCAATGAATTGCTTGATTTGGCGCTGGCAGTTCTGGTCTGCCAGCTCCACCTTGCATAACGATCCATGATCCAGGGGTAACGCGAGGAAGCGTTCTAATGGTGAGTGAACGGCACATAGACGCTTGTCCGTTAACTGAAGCGATTGCGTCAGGCCAGTGGAAGATTGTAAATCAGGGGAATACTTACGAACACCATTTGACTCTTTAGGAGACCTTCACTGACCCTCGTCTTTTGGCTCTCCCAGACTGTCAGTATAGACGACCTGAGACCAATTGCTTCAAATCTCGTAGCAAGTTGGCCTATCATGGTCCTCTCCTGGGAAACACACTGCTCTGCAATATTAATGCGTTTCTTCGCGCCATTTGTTTTGGCGAGGATAGTCAGTAGGCGAGATAGAGTCTCGCCGTCGGTGGAGCCCGAATGAAGGGTGCCGAGGAAGATGATACCAATGACAGAATTGAGAATGGAGCCATAAAGATATATTTGCTCGTTTGCAATGCACAAAGCTTGCTTCAGGATTAATCCGCCAACACTATGGCATACGCAGAAAAGGGGGCGAGTCTCTGACTGAGACCGGGCGTCGGACAATGCACTGAGGAGCACATCACCCTGTAGCAAGAAGTCTTGACAGGTAAAATCGGCCTCTGTGAGTGATACTGTATAATCAAAGACTAGTACTCGGACCTTTTTTGAGCCTTCCGGAAGAACGCTAGACAGCCAGTCTGTAGACGAGAACGACCAGGAATCGGCGGCAGGTGTTGAGATACCTGCTATCAAAAGGATACTACAATACAAGAGATTGAGCCTTACTACATGCTGGCATTAGTTGAGTATCTACTTACTCGGCGTCAGGTTCGCCGCCAACTTGATCATGGACGTTTGGAAGGATCCTCAGGGATCCGGGTGGTGATGACATAGCGGCGATATCGCGAATTGGATGATCTTAATGAGGCTGGTGACGATAGGTGGAGTGTCGCGAGCTCTGGCGATATAGGGCATATGCCAGCCAGGCGTATCTAGGTTGCTTGGTTTGCGAATACATAGGACAAGAGGGGAAGGCTCCAGATACCTCCTCATTTTATACAGCTCCGTTCGGGCGTCGAGCGGCGCCCGCCACCAATGTCTCACTGACGGTTCACAAAAGTGACTGTTAAGTACCAAATGTACAAAACTCGCCGTAGATGGAGACTCTCAGTACACGCATAGTACTTGATGCGCTTACAGGCTCTAACCCTGCCAGAGCCTCGTCATGTTTTCTTATTTTAATTAGTGATATCCTTACAACCTGGAAATCTTGACTAGATGGCTTTCCTCTCTATCGGCATATCTACACACTATAGACCATGTCTACTTCTTGTATGCCAATTCTTTACGAAGTCTGATCATTATCTCCCTAGTACTATGAATCGGTCTCCACAATCTGCTACAGACGGAACCTTAGATGCCCCACTGCGCTTAAGCCCACGTGCTAGCAGGAAGCGAGAGGGGCGGCCGGACCCGCACAGCCCGCAGCACACGGGAAGCAGTGACGATGCTACTACCGTTAACCGGCTCCCTAGCCAAATTAGCGTTAGTAACGGCAATAGTGATAATAATCCCAACACAAATCGCAAGCAACCTCCACGTAAGCTATCGTCTCTTCTCTTTACTGTACATTTCTACGTACCAAGCTAATGCCTAGATGAAGTGAGTGCCCATGATTATATACATGCAATCTATAGACATTCCCGTCGATCTGCTCTCACATCAACTTTCCCCGGTCGCAATTATATCGACCTCGCCAACTGGCTTCTGCCACGAACTCCGAACTCGAGATTGCCGACCGAAAATGATAGCTCGCTGGGCGGCACTAAACATTGGCTTGCCGTCTTACACCACCTTAATGGCTACGATCATGATCGCACACAACTCCTCGCTCAACATGACTTCTCTACATTAGCAGCCACCCTGAAACCGCCATCGAGGAGTGGCACTCTGCTCTTTCTCCGTGGCTATCTGCCGCCGTGGTGGATTGCTGAGATTGGCAGTCGGTATCGCATAGACCCCGAGTTCTTCGCCCGTCACCTTGACTTCTTCGGCCCTGCTACGTACCGAAATAGCTTTAGCAGTCCTTCCCTCATCTCAACGGATAATAATATTATTCATATATACGTGAGCACCATATTGACGAACGACTTGGCCTATTCTCAAGTGAACGGCGGCTTTGCTGCTCGCCATAAGGAGATTAGGGATCAGCTCTCCAAGTACAAACACCAACTCCCGAGGTCAGCGCATTATGGTGATTCCATTGTACGAGAGTACGCCGTGCTCAGTCCACAATATGCTGTCATTGAGCAACGTATCTCCATCTGCATCTCGCCCGACGGGGAAGGGTGGGTTGGTAGGTTCTCTGCAATCGGGGTGCCGAAAGGTTCTGTGCTAATAATATAAAATCAGGTCTCATCTGGATGGACAATGGGCGTAGCCTAGAGGCTTCTCCCGCTGGTCCCTGGACGTCTGACCTTGAGCTCAATAATTACAGCTCGAGGGAGATTGCCCTGCCTGTCATTCAGCACTACCAAAAGATGGCCTTTAAGAGGATAGGCGACGTGCAGGTGAACACTGGCGGTGTAACAGGGACTACAGGCACATCACCTGATGGTAAACCGCCAATCACACTCTCTCAATGCTCCGCGGTTCTACCTCTTGAGTACTCGTCCCTGCTCTCCGCCGTCGGTCTAGCAAGACGGGCAACTTCAAGCGTTCTTGACGCTCTCATTCCGCTCTTCGCACACGCAGCATTTTCTGAGGTTGCCTTCTTGAACCTCCTAGGCGAACTGATTGAGGAACTCATAGCACCTCTTCCCATTGACGACTTCCGTAGTGATTGCTTCGAACGGCTCCAAGAATACCAAGTGATACTCGAGAGGCATGCGGATCAATTGCGGCACTGCCTGAGAGCCCTTCGGGTTCTCCAAGAGGCCGTGATCCCACCGCGTCCCCGCTACCAGCCAACGCCGCCCCATTCTGAGCAAGGTCCTAGGCTAGACACGCCCCGAAGTGGGTCTCGCCGGGTGAGAAAGGAGTCGTCGCCATCTTCCGAGTCTCAGTTCCCGGAAGCCTCCACCTACACGGCGACAGGCGTTTTGGAAGACTACGAGAACCTCCTCGATCGCTGCACGCGTCTCCAATCCCGAACGGCTGCCACCATGAGCACGGAAATGAATAGAGCAATGATCCTTGAATCGCGACGCGCCATGGAGCAGTCGGAACGCCTGAAGAAGCTGACCTTGCTGGCTACCTATTTCATACCCTTGACCTTTACCGCCTCGATATTCGGCATGAACTTTGAAATCTTTGGCCAAGGCAATTTGCCCGCGTGGTGGTACGTCATTCTCGCAGCGCCGCTAACACTCTTGACGCACTTGGGCTCTACGCTGGACTTGCCGGCTTGGAAGAGACGCATTGCAGGAAGCCTATCAGTGAGCCGACTGCCTTGGATAAAGCAAGAGGCAGGGATTCTAAGCCCTTGATAAGTCCCCATTCGCAAGCTACGAGGGCTGAACTCAATATTACCAATACCATCTCCGCCGCTACCATAGAGCTCAAAGACTAGGAACTTGTAGGAGCTCGCATCTCCTTCACCCTTGTCAAATTCGTATTTTTTGTAGGAGTTATCGCTCTTCTTAGTGGGGTTGACGAATGCCCTGGTATTGAATTGGTCCGAGGTGGGGTAGGTCGGCATACTACGAAGTATACCTACCACTACAAAAGCTGAAAAACGCTTATACCACCTGCCGAGAAGCGCTGTAAATATAGGGAGTTTAGTGCCTAAAGCTGCTATTATTATAGCACGTTGTTGAGCATATGCTTACGATATATTCATCCGTTATACCTGGTGGTTACCTACCTACCTAGTTACTTACCTAGTCAGCTAATCCAAGATATCCCGGTTCTCCTGCATTCTTTAGGTACCTTAGCAAGCGGGGGGGGTTTTTTGACATGGTTACCACATCAATGTCAGGATATTGACCTAATTACCTGACCTGGTAATCGTTTCTAAGGCTTGACACGATTGTCACTGCCATTGTATAATTGTAATTATTATTTTAAAAATTGCAATTACCTGGTGGTAAGTGTGACGGTTATTGTAATGCTTACGTAACGATTACAGCCCTGACACTGTTGCTTCGCCTTATTATAATTACCTACCTGTAATCGTGACAGGTTTGTAATCGTGTCAGGGAAGTTGGATATAAGATATCTAAGGCAACTGCCATATACCAGGGCGACTGCCAGTATATACCAGGGCGACTGCCAGTATATACCAGGGCGACTGCCAGTATATACCAGGGCACCCACCAGGTATATACACACGTACGGGAAGGTACACTAGGTAGCCATATATACCAAAACAACAGGCACACTCGCACGCGTAGTCTTTCCCTTGTAGTGTAATGGTAAACATCGTAGTCTCATAGCCTTATAGTTATAAGTCTTGGATTCGAATCCGGGTAATTGTAAATTGTAATATTTCAATCTTCGTACTTGTATGTATTATATGTATCATATATATTGTATGCACCTAATTATG
Organism: Hypoxylon perforatum; assembly: GCA_028571165.1. Taxonomy (NCBI): domain Eukaryota; kingdom Fungi; phylum Ascomycota; class Sordariomycetes; order Xylariales; family Hypoxylaceae; genus Hypoxylon; species Hypoxylon perforatum. The sequence goes on along the minus strand of JAOXNQ010000003.1, from coordinate 2,928,700 downwards.
CGAATACCTTCAATCCTACCTTACTACCTACCTAAATATTTTGATTTTTTTTAATATATTTATTCCGACACGATGTCAACGTCTGACACGCTTGCCACAACCGTGTCACAGCTGTACAATCGTGTCAAAAGGGACAGTATATCAGTAGTTAAAAATTATCACCAAATCAATATAATTACCCCTCAAGGTAACCATGTCAAGAAAGACAGCGTATCAGGCTTTGGAAATTATTACTATATCGATATGGTCACCCCGCGATATAACTAAATCAACCCCGCCAGCCAATCAGACAGCGTGAAGTTACAGTAACGTTATTAAGCTGACACTATGTCCACCCCCTAACACGGTTGTGGTAACCATGTCAAAATACCCCCTCCGCTTGCTAAGGTAGTTTCCTCTTCCAGGCTTGTCCGATAACGTCCGCCTGCCTATCTGCCTTAGGTACCTACATCAAGCAGACATAACAAACCATCATAGAGCCTTATAGTACACTGCCTGCACAGCCATGACAGTCAACTACCAGGCGTGCAATAAGACTACACGTGGCCACAGAAATTGGAGAAATGTGCCTCGAGTCCTGGCATAAAAGCCTTGGGCATTAATTAGTATAGCCCCAATATGCAACATGTCGGCTGTGTTAGAGGTGACCATTAGACGTAGGCATCTACAAGCCTTTGGTATATATCTTTTTCATAATATGAATGAATTGCTACCTACCTTTAATTAGGATGGAAATACTTTATGGCTCATCCGACACCTTTCCATGGCGTAACGACCTAAATTAGCAGACAAAGCTTGCAACACCAACATGGCTGACCCGCTCTCCATGTCGGCTAGCATAGCTGGTCTGATTAGTGTCGTTGATATCGTTTTTAGAGCTGTTTTCAAATACACGAGGGCTGTTAAAGGCGCAAAGAACGATATAAACAGCCTTGCGGAGGAGATCAACAGCCTTTCGAGCGTGCTTAGATCCCTCCAGGCCCTTGCTCTCGAGCTAGAGGTAAACGGGGACAATTTCGATCCAACCTTGAGAAATCACTATCTTAGCCATTGTGGAAAAACCATCGAGAAAATCGACAAAAGAGTTGAAAAGGCGAGTAAAATTCTTGGTCAATCTAAAGTTGGTGGTGTTATCCAGCAGCTCAAATGGCCCTTTACCACGTCCGAGACCAAGGAATTACTAGTTGAGCTGTCCCGCCACAAGCAAACAGTCAACGTCGCGCTTTCCGCCGATTCGATGCGGAAACTGCAGCTATGTCTATCTAAGGTGGATGAGCTCAGTAAGCAAGCCTCATCTATCGAAGCTATCGTGAAAAGGATTGAGATTAATACACAGATTATTGTCGATGATAAGAAACAAAAAGTGCTCAACTATTTCATGAAGACAAATCCGCAAAGTAACCTACGGAAGTGTATTTCTGATAGACATCCAATGACAGGATTATGGTTGACGGAGTCATCGATTTTCACTGATTGGCTAGGAACACCCGGCTCTAGGATCTGGCTGAGTGGGATCCCAGGAGCTGGCAAGACTGTCCTGGCCGGATCTGTCATTCAAGAAGCTCTGACACGAAGCCATGAGACTGATCGGGTCGGTATTGGTTTTTTCTTCTGCAACTACACAAACTCCAAGACCTGTGAACCTTCAAGTATTTTTGGCGCTTTGGCGTCCCAGCTTGCCCTACAGAAAGACAAAGGTTTCGACGTCCTTAGCCACTATTACGACGAACTACATCCACCCAACGGTCTTCCGGAGGAGACACCTGATCCCGAAGAACTCAGAGCCAAAATTTGCAGCATGTCTGAGAAGTTCGCCCAAACTATCATAATTATTGATGGGCTTGATGAATGTGGAGACACCACAGATACAATTCTCCGGATTCTAATGGAACTTGCAGAATACGGCACAGGCGTCTCGATGGCTCTTTTCAGCCGAGATCATGCCGATATTCGATTTCGACTCGAGGCCGGCTTCAAGCATGTCCTTGTCGCGGCTCAAGAGGAAGATATCAGACTGTACGTGGGCGCGGAGCTAGAGAAGAGAATCCAGTCTCAAAACTTGCAGCTTGGAGACATGACCATGAAAGAAGAAATTATGGAAAAGCTTGTCAAGGGATCGAAAGGAATGTGAGTATGCCACAAACTACTCATAACAGCACAAAAGCTGATGTCTTATAGGTTCCGGTGGGTTGCCTGTCAGATAGACCACCTTTGCGATTGCGCTCATGACGAAGAAAGACGAGAAGCGTTGACGAAACTCCCCCCAAATTTGCCTGAGAGCTATCGGCGCCTTCTATATAGGGTCAATATCTGCTCCCCAAAGGTCATAGCTATGGTTCAGCTCTGTCTTCAATTTATCGCCTTTGCCGAACCCAAATTATCAATTTTACAGCTAAGACAAGCTATTTCAACACCCTTGACCCTCGGCAGATATTTAGATAAAAGCAACACTATATCTGAACACGAGATCTCTCGCAGGTGCAGCAGTCTTATTCGGAAATCAGAATGCGGGAGATTCTTTGAATTCGCACACTATTCCGTCCAGGAGTTTCTCGAGGATGAAGCGATATTGTTTGCAACGCCTAGTCTAGAAGACTATCTCGTATCCAAAACAAGAAGCCATGCCCTTCTAGCAGCACAATGCTTGAGATTCCTTCAATTGAAGAATTTTGATCGCGCAATACCTAATCCATCTCAGCTTATGCACTACGACAAAGACACAAACGAGAGATATCCATTCTACAGGTACTCGGCCATCGAGTGGCTAAATTTTACTAAGAAAGGTCTTGATACAGTAACACTTGATCTGGCCAAATCCATTTTTCATCCATCTAAAACACATCATTTCACTCTCTGGGCTGTCGAGATTCTGCGCTACGTTTTATACGAGAGTTGTCATAAAGCTTATGAGATTATTTCCGATGATGGGTTTCGGCCTATCCATTTGGCATCTGCATTAAACCTGTACGAAGTATGCGATATTTTGCCTAACGGGGACGCAGACATCAATCTCCCATCTCGCGTTGGCAGGCCAATTGATCTCGCTATAACATTACGCTTTGGTCCGAAACTCCTTCTTAAGCAAAACTTTAACATATTACGATATCGAAAACGCCACAACCTCGCAATACACCATCTTATCAAAAAAGGCGCGAGAATCTCATATAATCTACTTTCGTCTGGTTTTCACTCTGCTTTCTACAACGCCTGCAGATTGGTTTGGAGTTTCAACAGCGACTTTACCCCTATCGTTGCGCTTCTTTCTTTAGGTGTAGTCCCTGGAGAAATAGAGATGGAAGAATTCAAGAACCAAATGAGTCTCTGTCAAAATACCAGAGAAGCTGAGTCGTCGACGTTGGAACTTATCCAATATCTCTCTTCGGCGTCACTATATGAGACGGAATGGGGCTTTCAAATCGGTTCGCTTGTCTGGCAATGGGCTCTTGAGCAGAATTTTGCGTATACGAACAACCCCTTTTTTGTGGATTCACGTATTTCTTTATCGAAGGAAGCTTTACTCACCAAAGTAAAAACGGCCACAGAACTTGACAATGTTGATGCACTCAATAATTGTCTAGGTGATGATAGACTTGATTTGTCTTCACTGCGCCTGGATCGAGGCAGAACATTGCTACATATTGCCGTAGAGTGCACAAGTGTCGATGCTATTGGTATATTGTTGGATGGAGGCTGCAATAACGACATTCGAGACAACCAGGGTTTCACCCCGTTACATATGTGTTTAAAACGCTACAACCGACGCGTAATCGAACAGTTCCTAGCGAGAGGAATCTCTCTTCTTCCTCAAGATGCAAAAGGCCGCACCATTTGGCATGATTGGGCTGAAGGCAATGGCGACCTTGCCTTTTTGACGGATGTGTTTGAGCTCGATCCTGAATCTACATCTAAGGCTCTACTTGTGAAGACTGCTCGTGGCTTCACCCCCCTTTCCCTCTCCCTCGAAGTTCAACTGTGTGCTGAAAAAAGGGCTATCAAATTGGTGGAACTAGGCGCCAAGATTCCCAATTTCTGGCAAAGTCATGTCCCAATATTTGGAGCCGCCGCGAGACGGGGTTGTGGGCAACTCATCAGCTTTCTCAAAAACGTCAATGCCACGTTGGATCTCGTGTCACCTGGCGATTGCACGCCCTTGCATCAACTAGATTCGAGAGCGAAACCTGATTGCGTTAGCCTGCTGCTATCTTTGTTCGGCGATACCTGTCGATGGAGGTATAGAGGGCGTCTTCCTGTGGAGCTCTATATAGAAAACACACTGCAAAACGGTTGTGGGCCAAACTTTGACATAGTCAAAGCACTAGTTTCTTTAGATATGTTCCAATATCAAGGAACCCAAAGTACGACCCTCTGGGATTTTATTGAAGGTCTCCAACTTCAAAATTTCGATTACGCAACAGATAAGTTGATAGCATCCTGGGACCAAACACGACTTATTTACAACATCATATCAAGATTCATAGAACTTGGGTATCACGAAGCTTACGAGGCTAGGCACAATGAGTCAATCATAGTTCTACAATTATCAACTCTCCTTCGAATTCATCGCCAGTCTTCCTGTACTACCTTCTCGATCACACGAAATCAGCTGCATCAATGGATAGCCTCAACGCGGTTCTGGTCATCTGCTAGGGAGTCCCACGTCGTGCTGGAGTATATGATACTTGCAATTAGAGACATGAATCTCGAGATTGTAACGATCCTTGTCAGCAAAGGCGTTGATATTCATCGACGTATTGATAGTATTTCGATGATAGAGCATGCCTGCCGAACGTTTGTTGACGAGTCCTTTCATATTGAAGCTTACAAAACAATGATCTCAATGTTTCTTGATATGTCAAACAAAAAACAGCTTCTCGACCTCACACTTGATCAAGGCCTTCACGAACTGGCAAACCACGCGAATACATCGAGATTTTCCTGGTTAATAAAGCAACTTATCTCTAGGGGTGTTAGTATCGATGCTCAGATATACCCGAGCAACCGTGGTCATGACGCCCTCGTGTATCACATCGGCTTAGATGGCGGGTGCGCAGAATTACTTTTGAGCATTGGTGCAGATCCAACGATGCCTTCCAGCACTCACAGCTCTCTCAACGCCATTCAATTAGCTACTTTGAGGGGAGACCTAGGCTTTTTGAAAAGTGTGTTAGCGCATGCCACGGCAGGGCAACTATCCGTAGATTGGGCAACGACATTCAGCCCTAATGGCAAAGTTGACGGAAAACTGTTGAATCTTCAAGGATTTAACGTGCTTCATATTGCGTCGTTAGCCGGCAAGATCGAATGCCTGAGATTTTACCTGGGCGAGACAGCCCCGTGGCCACTTATAACAGAAGTCAATGCAGGAGCTTCACTAGGAGGATACACACCTCTTCATCTGGCAGCTTATTGTAATCACAACGATATCATAAACCTCCTTTTATCGAAAGGGGCTGAGCTAATGTATGGAGACGATCATAGGCGTACACCACTGCATTGGGCTGCTGAGGGTGGCCACTTACAAGCCATTAGGCTTCTACTAGAGCATGGCTCATGGGAGACATTTGACACCTTTGGCAGGAAGCCCAGTGAATGCGTCTCGGGCCCCGACAGCGAGATCATTTTAAAGTGTCTAGGTGAGGCACCGGAGAGCAAGTCAACGAACGAAACACAGCCAATGACTCATCAGAACATCCGCGATCTATCAATATCATTAGAGACAGCTATCGTGAAAAATGATCTTCAAGGCTGCATCTCGATATTTACACTCGGCTGTCCGATCAACGTGCGGATGCCGAGCTGTCTCGGGTGCTCTCCGCTGATTCTGGCTATGATCGCGCAAGAGCCAAAAGCTACGACAGTTGAATGGCTAATAGATAATGGAGCCTGTATAACGAAGTCAGCGTGTCAATCACATGGGATATTGAGTCCTATTGAGATTGCTTTCGAAAACTACCAGCTGAGCTCATTAGTACCCAAACTCGTCGACGCCTATCTCTCTCAAGGAGGTGATTTAGTGAGCGGTGATGATTACCCCTTACATTCAGCGGTTTCTTGGCAGAATAACGAAGGGCTTGAGTTGCTACTGGAATGTGTAGAGAAACACATCAACAGCATCGGGTAAGTCATCAAGCTCTGTACCGCAGTCTCTGCTGACCGCTCGAATAGGAGAAGGACCCAGATTTCTTCTCAACAGGCAATGTGCACGATTATGAATCGCCGGATGCGAGACATAACTCGATGCAACGTAAGAGGATGGTCAAAATCCCACACAGCAGAGATAACTGCATTGCATTTTGCTTCAGCTTGGGAAAACAAAGAGGCCGTCTCGCTTCTAGTTAAGAAGGGGGCATCTATTGACATAGCGGATAGTAATGGCTGGACACCGCTTGCGTATTCCAGAAGTATTGACATGACGGAACACCTTATCTCATTAGGTGCTTCGACCGCTGCAGTATACGGAAGATTTCCCCTATCACCTTTAATCTCGGTATGGGGTCAAGACAAATCCAGTCAGCTTTTCCCTGTTTACTTCGGCGACGCGTGGCAGTTTCCCGCACCGAAAAAATCGCTTTTGTCCAAGATGTCTTCGTCAGTATTTCCGATGGTTTGGGAAGCAATTGCCATCACCTCGGAACATATTCTCCTCCTCACACAGTTAGGCAATGACCTTACATCTGAACATAATGACGGTAGCAGTTGGATGCACCGTATTATGTGCCAGGAGCACTCATCTGACTTTATCCTCGATGGAAATTTTGGACTGTCGGGAACGACTCCGTTTCCCTGGCACCTCGAATGGTGCCTCTTCGGAAGCATTGCGTTTCTTAGGTCACGATTTAGCGAGTTCCAGCAGAAACTGCCTCATGAGGTCTTTCAAAGGATATTGAATCTCGAACCCGAGCGTGGATGGAGCCCATTGTGCCGTGCTGCCTGTTTGGACCTCGTCGACGTTATGGAAAATTGCTTGTCAATGGGAGCGCAAGTCGACTTTGAAGGATGTCCGGCTGGATCAGCTCTCATCATTGCAGGCATCTGTGGAAGCTTCGACGCCGTGAAGCTTCTCGTTCACCACCACCAAGCGGCAATCTGCTACGAGGGAAAAGACGGGCCTATGAGTGTTCTATCCTTGACTGGGTCCAAGTCTATCATAGAATGGCTCCTGGTAAAACGGTTTACCGAGTCGCTTAGGATTGAGTTGGGAAGCCAACACTTCCATTCAGATCAGGTGCCCAAGGAACGTCCGTGGAGCGGCATTGCTCAGGCGAAACTACGACTTGTAGGGAAGTGGGAGATGCAGCCACATGAATCGAGTCTTGATTATGCTAAAAGATTGGCTGAACTAAGGAAGAGATGGAAAGGCAAGGTCGTTCCTATCTATGACAGTCTGGTATATCCTCCGTAACCGTTCCATTATGACAACCATGGAAGATGTTTAAGGGGGATTGAGTTATGACGTTAGGCATCTAAGTCATATATGTGGAATTTCTAAAAAATAAATAAATAAAAAAGAAGTTCTCTGGCTTCTCTCATGGTTTGCTTGGTTGGTAGACCTCTTTGACTTCTAGCCTGCGTACCGAGTCATATTCATGTGACGGCAAAACCACCACGGGCCTCTGGCTGCAGAACTCTTTGATCATCTTTTGAGACTCTAGCGCAACGTACGGATCGGAGTTGATTCCGTCCACCATCTCCTTGTCGAGGAGCTCGAGGCTATACGCAGCATCGCCAACCAGCAAATAAGTGACGTCGTCGTCTATGATAATCAGAGAAACGTGACCCGGCACGTGTCCGGGCGTGTCGACCGCCAGTATCCGCCCGTCCTTAGTTATCGGGTAGCTGAACTTCCAGGGCCCTATCGCAGGGCCATCTGGCTTCAGGATCGAGGGCGCAAACCCTTCGGGCCACGCCGACGGATTGGCGCCTTCCATGGTGGCGTAAAACGGCTTCTGGAACGCGTCCCAGTGGCTCTGGCTCACAAAGACGTCGGTCTTTCCGTATATATCAGGGAGACCGCCGGCGTGGTCGCTATGCAGGTGAGAGACGACGGCAGCCCGGATGTCGACTTCGGGGTCGATTCCCTGCGCCCGGAGCTGACTGCCGAGGCCTTGATCCGGCTTTATATCCATGGAGACGCAATATTGTCCGACCTGCCACCATGGAAAATAACCCTTTTGAATACATTTAGGTGTTTCTCCGAGATCAAAGAGGAAATTGCCCTCGGGGTGGGTGATGAGGAATGCGTAAATTGGTATGGGGTCGGTCCATTGCCGATCCGAGAGGAATTTCAAGCGTCGAAGCAAGACGTTTCCAGGTGGCTGGGTTATCAGGCTTGGCCTGACCCTAATGCTGCCTGTTTCGATGATGCGAATGTTGATTGACATGATAATCTGACTTGAGACAATATGTTAATATAAATCGATATCATGAAAGGGCAAGAAAAGTCTGCTCGCGCTTTTAAACCTTTCACTACCGGCCGGCCGCGTACGACCCGAAACTGAATCGCGCGGAATCGGTACAGGGGTTCGCCCGTAGACTTCTGTCGGCGCTTGCTGTTCCCCCTACCACCGACCGGGGCAAAGCCTAGCGCTTTAATTTCCCCGAATCTAATATACTTCGATTGCACTATGGCTAATCATAACTCTTACGTCGGAGATGGATTCAGATACGACAACATTAGCAATTCCAGCAAAACAACTAATTAATATCGCTTGAATCACTAGTACTTCCCTTCACTACACATAAATCGAGGAAACGGGTATGATCAAGGATTCGTCTGAAGTAAAATAAATCGGGGAGACTTGAGGTTGACTTTCTAGTGTAAACTTAACTCAGTTTTCTTGAGGAAAAATGCTTACATGATCTAGAGTTACATAATCAATCCACATATCTTTGATTACCTAATGAAAGCTATTCTTATAAGCCTATGTAGCTCTAATGCAATATGAGTTCATTGATGAGTAAGCTAGTCAGTTATCCAGTAATTCGTGTACTAAGTGAAAGTCTACCCCCTATTCTAACCCCCTTTTTCATTTTCGCCATGATAATATTGTTAAGCTAACGATACCTTGGTTGAATACGCATTTTATACTACAGAGCGTAAATTATAGAGCCATTATTATACTGGGGTGCCAAATCCATCAGGATCGCTCAGACCTCAGCTCAGTCATTAGTGCTACCTGTGCAGCTCGTAAGCACACTGTCGTCCATTTCAAAGGTTTCGTGTTCAGATATTTTAGGACTCACTCAATCAAAAGCTGTAAGTTAGCAGAGTTGGTCAAGCCAAGCTGGGGATATGAATGGCCTAATAAGAAGTGTATTTGACGCCATGAGATAATCTAACTCTTGAGGAACGGCGATTTTAGGGCTGGCTCCGGCAATCTGGATTACTAGGTAGCTACCTAGGTACATAGATTATGATAGTCGGGGGACGTCGATGAAGATTCCTTATTTAAAACGCATGAAATGATCAATAGATCTCGAACACTTTCAGCCGAGGATCTCCGGGCTTGATCGTATCTGCAGCTCCATCATCCCATAGTCCATACACATAGCACAATCCCACATTCCTGTATCTTTCGCCCTTTTCCCTAAGAACCACAGGGGAGGAAACGTTCTTCAAAGTACATACCTGATCACCCTCCCTCAGACCTTCAAGCCCAAACCCGATATGCCCCTCGTCTGTTTGAAACACGACCTTCTCCGTTCCACCGCCAATTACGTCCTCTATTGTTAGAGTATCTGGAAGTCCAAATTTGCCTCGTCCATACCTTCCAAGTCCAAGCACCTTCAAATCAGCCAATTCCAATACACGCTCGTCTATCACAAATGTTTCGGAAGGTCGTGAATATCTTAGCGTTTGAAAACCGTCACACCCTATCACACCCTCACAGATACTTTCGTCTAGACGACGCACTAATTCTTGATAGGTACTAAATTTTCCTTGTTTCCATTTAGGCCCATATTCGGCAACGCATCGTTCGTATTCTATTTCTTCACCGGCGAATGCGGCTTCATATCCAAAATTTAAGTTGACACATGCTTGCCATCGGAATGCTTGGAAAGCACTAGTCGGCTTTGGAGGGACACTAAGACGCTGGTTTGTCTCTGGATCGTGACCTTGGTGTATGAGATAGAACAACGCTTGCAAAGCAGACATCCCACGAGGATGGTCTGTTTGATTGTCTCTAGTCAGAAAATCAAAGCATAGTTGATGTAGTCGTCCACAAGGGGGGCCAGACGCATGTATGCTGAATACATATGTTACCTTGCCACACCTGACGCCAGATATATAGAGTGAGTCGCCCCTGACTTCCGACGTTATATCATTCGAGTGTGAGTGTATAGGATTACATGAACCGTATTTAATAAAACTCATCAATTTTCCAAGATAAGACTCGCGAGAGATCTCGCGAAGCCGACTAAGGTTTGGGAGCCATGACGGTTCCCAGGACTCATCTAGTCCTAAACCTGCTAGGAGAATTGGAGCTCTGTGGCTTTCTCCCGCGACTAGTGTCGTCCCGACGGTCGTATTATACCAATCAAGGTACACTTCCTTCTTGCTCCTGTTGTAATCGACTTTCTGGCTCAATACGCTTAAGGCGTGAAACCCATAAACATAGTCTCGGGGATCGGTCGCCTCGAACAGCAGACTCAAAAGAAGTATATTGGTAGGGGAAAGTTTGACGCCACCAGCCAAAGCGCTGCGCCCCCAGGCGACCACACGCAAGATAGTCAATACGCTAGCCTTTTTCACCAAGTTCCAAACCTGTTGATTGAAGCCAAGCTGCTCTGGGATGTTACTCATCGTAAGAAATTCGACGACTCGGGAGAATTTGACCGCATCATCAAATGCTATGGTTTCGGGTCCGCAAACTAATAGATGTGTACTTGCAGACCTTGCTAATATGGTTTCTTGGAATATCCAGAGACGGTGCCAATAAGGCCGTGAATAAAACCTGTTGATTGTTCTCCATGCTGCATTCTCAGCATAGAAGTATATCTCCTCCTGGTCATCTCGCTGGAATAGAAAGGGCTGGGAGATTAGGAAATCTCGTAATCCCTTCTCATTGATTTCGTCTTTATTGTCGCTGAATGCTGATTTAACCATACTTCGCATGATATGGATGGCGATGTCTCCTTCTTCCACACCCGGGGCCCCCACCCAGCTTATGACGCGGGTCGCTGAGCTGTATATCGAGCTCATGAACGAAATTTGTTGATTACGCTCACTTAGGTCTCCCTGGTTGATGCAAATAGCATCCACCCATAATAGGAGCTCCGAATTACAGTCCTCTGATAGGAGGGCGCTGTTGCTTCGGAAATGCCATAGTGCGTCATGCAAGTTCTCTGTAACAGGGAACGGTTCGCCGTTGACATGAATGTCTCGAGTGATTTCTGGATCTCCCCAAACGTAGGAAAGAGCGGCGTGTGCTAGGCCTGATGTCGACAGGAATGCTGTCTCTAGCTTACACTGTATCGTTTCATCGTTGCTTAAAGCTGGCAAGATTCTGATAAGTCGGATTTCTTCGCGCGAAGTATCGAGTGGCCGGTAAAAGGAATATGGCAAAGTTTCCATGGCTGGCATTGTAAGAAGACGAATATGCGTGGTAATATGATACATTCAAGGTCTGTGTAGGTGGTAGTAGGGAGGAGGTGGGTTAAATAGGTAGGTAGAGACCCTGAATCCATCACATCTCTGTGTCCCCCCAAGACCTTTGCAATTAGTAGGGACAAGTTGCTTTAGGCCCGAACGACACAGACCAAAGATTATGTTTTGGGAAGAAAAACGCCTGGTCGGGACCTGCTTCATGCCTAACCATTGGTTGTTATGCTCTAAAAGGGCAGCCTATCATGATGTTACAAGTCATCCACCCACTGGCGACAGGCAGATTAATCGCCCAAGCCTTAACTCCCAGACAGACTATTCTTGGCATTCTTCTCAGTCGTATCGCCAAGATCGCCCCTATCACCGGTCTCCCCGTTGTCCTTCTCCTTTCTGCTCTGGCTTAGGTCAACGTTCTTGATGAACCACATCGCCAACAGCATAGGAACTAGCACGCAAGTAGCAGCAATGGCGAGTAGCTTCTGGGTTTCCCGATATGCCTTATCGATCGCTGTCCTTTCAGCCGACCCAACTGCAAACTTCTGCGCCACCACTATCGACTGGAAGATGCTGCTAGCCTTAGACTTTGAGTCGCTGGGCAGGTATAGAGTTAGCTTGTACAGTAAATTTGATCGCCATATGGCGCCTGAGATACTATTGAGAGTTAGATTGCACGTGCTAACATATGTTGAAATAGGGGCATCATCCCTACCTAGTTCCGATCGCACCCCCGAAGTTCATCGCTGCGAAGAACACGCCGGTGGCTACCGCGACCTCTTCTCGTGTCACGACAGCTTGAACGCACACCTGCGCTGCGGTCTGGTAGAAGCCCCTGCCTACACCCACCAGAGTCTTGGCAGTGATAAACGACGCTTCGTTAGCCGGATGATCACCGTTGATGTTGACGAGGTATATCTGAAGCCCCTGACCCAGAAGGCAGAGACAGACGCCCAGGATTATCCAAGGCTTGGCCCGGTTGGTGTAGTGCATCAGTGCTGCGACGACGAGCGAGGCAATCTGGAAGGCGACGCGAAGCGAGTTACTATAATGGGGATTAACGTTAGCATCGTATCGCTTCTGTACCTAATAAATAGAAGTACCTACTCTACTCTCGTAGCGTGGCCAGGCGAGAGATGCCCTGCTACCTGGAGATAACTCGGAAAGAATACGGTGAACAGCGAGTAGTGCATGAAGTCGCATATACATAGAATGCACGCCGCCACGATTGTCTTATGTCTAATGAGGCGGAACGGAATGAAAGGCTTCTTCGCGAAGAGGGCATCCCACACGAAGAAGGCAATGAAAAGCACGAATCCGACCACGAGCATGGCGACGAAATTCGCATTCTTCCACGCCATGCTGTTCGACGAGCCGGTGAGGGACACCGGGATGAGGATAAGGGAAAGACCGGCGATCAGGAGCACGCAGCCGAGGAAGTCGAGTTCAACCCAGCACAGCTTATAAACCTTGGTCAGCACCGAGTCTCCAGGCTGGATATTTTGAAGAATTCGAGGGATCTTCCTTGATTCCTCAGAAGAGGCTTTTTTCCTCCGGTGTTCCCACAAGAAGAGCGTTAACAGGAGAGGAATTGCGGCAATAGGGAGGACTATCGCCCACATCCCGTATCCCCATCTCCATGTCGAATAAGTCAAGAATGCATCGGCAACGACTGTTCCGAGGTAGAGAGTAGGTATAGCGCTTATACTATCGGGAAGGGATAGCCATAGACCACGATTTCGGAGAGTGGTCAGGTCGGATATGAAGATCTGCTGTGTAATTCCAAAGCCAACACTGCCAATGGCGTCGAACAATCCTGCAACCTAAGAGCAATTACACTGTTAAACTGCCTACTCTTCTCAGAAAATCTTTAATATTCGAAACTTACGAAGTACGTCTCTACGTTCTGGCACGCAGCGAATAGAACGAGGGATATTATCGAGAGTCCTATAGAGAAAGCGAATAGTTCAACGCGACCAATTATCTATTTAGGTTTATTAGAGCTTCTACTCAACATTCCGTGTACCAGATAGGGAGTTTTCATTGCTTACATCTGACAACTTCGCTACTATAGGATAAGAAAGCAAGCTAGCGATAGTTTCCACAACCCGCGACGCACTTAGGAGCGAGTGCCCCTTGAAGGAACTCGTCGCATATGCGCTATAAGTCGAAGTCGAATAATTGTTAAATGCGAATACGAAGGTCATTATGTAGAGACTGCTATGAGTTAGGTCTTTGATCGCAGCTCTTCATGCTCAGCAGTTGAACTTACCCTGAGAACGCAGCGATAATCCATTTTCGGGGAGCGCTCTTCAGCTGATCTGACTGAACCACACCTGCGGATTTCTCAACGCTCTCTGCATCGTAATCGTCCTGCGCCTCCGTTTCCTGTTGCTTAGACATCGTGGCCTAAAAAAATATCTCTTGGGTATTGATGTTGGTTTCCTGCCCTTAGAGCTCAGGGGCTACGTGTCAATTATCATAAAATGCTCAACAGGAAACTTCAGGACGAATTTGAACGATTTTTCAAGGAAAACCGCCATATATGCGTGTTTTCAGTCGCTATTTCGTACGCTATTTCGTAAGAATAGACCTTTGCATGAAAACCCTTTCAGACCCCATGGCTTCAACAGCCCACGCCATGTCCCCATAACTAGGTAATTGACTGGACTTCGGTGATCAACCCATTTCTATTCGGAGCTGAGAAGATCTACCGGCCCAATGGATCAGCCGATGTGATCTTCTTCATGGGTCTGCATCTTGCCATCTAATCTTATCAGATCCGCCATCGCCGTGAATAGGGGCTTGGCGATCCCGCCCACGAGGTCGCTAGCGTCGAGCGCCGAGACTTACTTTTCCGCTCTGGGTCCAGGGTGCGAAATGTTTCCGCGATTCTTCGTCTGGCTACCCGGATTTCGGGACCTAAGTAACGTGTTTACGTTACGTAGCTCTTCAAGAACGCATGACTGACTACTTAGACAGGGCGGAAAGTGTCGGCCTCGGTATTTTGTACGAGTATAGTGGAAACGGAGGTGCCAAATCAAGGCCACTCTGAATCCGGGGTGTAGCGACTTCGGATGGATCTCGACGATGGATCTAACCGATTATGGTTCTCGCAAGCGAGTTGTTAGTCAAAATCTCCATACTTACGCGTCAAGACTATGGTATGCGGATGGCAGCATGTGAACTTCTGAGATTTGTAGAGTCATACCTAGAGAAGAGAAGTCCGTGGTCTATCGCATGATAGACTTCTAGATCCTCCAACATTACCTATAGGGGACTTGAAAGTGCGGCGATTAGCGCCCTAGGTTTAGACGCAAAATGGCCAGTCCTCAAAGAAAGTCGTGAGCCCCCTGCTAAGCGAACATGCGGCTACAGTGCCGTGGTCCTCACCCTCATAGACGTGCGATGAGAAATTCTCGAAGCACCCGCTCGTCTCCAGCCGGCCGCTCATTTCCCGCATGTTATTGACCATACGCCATCCCTGGTGGTCTTTCCTGCGCTTCTCGTATTCCTCGTCCCCTTCTCCGCGGCGCCTGGGCGGGTCCTCCTCCTGCCCACCCGCAAACATCATCAGAGACGGCTTCTGCTCGGTGATACCCTCCACGTGCTTTCTGCGAAATGTAGCTTCTTCCTTTACCAGGTATTCTTCGTGCCACCAGATGCTTGGGCTGCTCGCGATGAAACAGTCGAAAGTGTCGGGGCGGGTGAAAAGGGTATGAAGGCAAAACAGCCCGCCGAATGAATGGCCATAAAGTGCTTCCTTCCCGACATTTACGCCTCGCGTCTCGGTTACTCTCTGTCGTATCAGAGGCTTGACCCGGTCCTCAATGAATTCAATGAGCTCGTCGGCGCCACCTTCTGTTTCCTTCGCTCTCGGAGCAGCCGGCGTGAGATCCCAGCACCGCCGTGGGGTGTCGTAGACTTTTTTCGAGCCGGCCGGAATTGGATATCCAATTGCTACGACGATGCCGACTGGAAAGGTGGGTTCGTCCAACGACAGTCTCCGATGTAGAGCATCAAGTGCGGTGAGGAACACGGAGTTCCCATCAGTCAGGTAGCTGAGCCGTTATTAGCAGGTAGTCTTCGCATCTACCTTGGAACGAACCATACATGATAGGAACGCCCGGCTCACCAGGAGCAGGCTTATAATCCGTCCAGTTGCGAGGAAACCCAATCTGAATAACGTATTCATTCCCCTGCCGATTCTTAAGGAACCATTCCTCGGAAGATTCGACATTTAAGGGGGCGGCTAGTTTCAACATCGTTCTATCTTATTACGCAGCCTTAGAGATGAAGTTACCGCACATACGGGAGTAAGCGTGGTGATACTACGGAAGATATGTGCTGCGCGATGATGAAAATACAGCCTGGGAAAAAAAGATGTTTTGGGGAAGATTGGTTGGTCACCTACTTACATCTACCTAAGCAAGACCTATTCAAGCAAGTGGGACCATGCAGAGTGACCCCTGATTAGACAGCACTAGTAGTGTTATTTCTATAATCCCTCTACTTAAGGATATCCTATCTATACCATTAAACTTTACTAAACAAGTTACTTTTAAGTCTTAGGTTGTCATACTGGTCAGTTAATAGGTACATGCAAGCTCTCGAACTCGAGACCTACAGCTTGGATGAAGATTCTCACGGCACGAATGCAATAGCATAGATTCAGCGGCGTCATTGTACGAGGGGGTGTCCGAGAGGTGTACATTAGTCATTGCCTCTCTTCATGGGGATCGGGGACTCTTCTGGTTTCATGATCAAACGAAGTGCAATGCCGCCACTACTCCCAAGATAATGGATCACAGTCACAAGAGGTCGTCTCAATGATAGCATGCCTCCAGTATCTATCAATAGTCCGCAATTATAACTCTGGCGGTTCTAATACATGCAATGTCTCATCTTTACACCATTCTGCAAGTTACAATGCAATGTCACGAATGCACGTTAGGTTGAGGGTCTTCTAATGTAAGTATTCTCCCTTGCCTTTCCACTTTTAACTAGAGCATCACCGTCGAGCCTCTAGATATATACCTAGATACCATAAAAGCAGTTACTGGTGGTCAAATAACGATAAAACGAAAAAGAGACGAAGGAAAAGGCGAGGGAGAATAAAGCTTTTACGAAAAGAAAAGAAGATTGCAGCACCATTACCGCTACAAGGATGTTTCATCATCATCATCATCTTCTTCTTCTTGTCTCTTAGCATTGACTGTTTTGCTGGACATGATCATTCAAACTCATCTCAACCATTCCACCACTACATATCTTGCCGCTACGTGGTGCCTTACGTAGGTAGACAAGGAGCTGGAATTGCAATTGAAGCCCTATCGTATCAAGTTGCACAGCTATTGCAGAGAAGTAATTTAGAAGGGCCAAAATCATATTGGGAAGTCGACCAACTATAGAGCAATAAAATTGATTAAGCATGAAACCCCTGAATTGGACTAGTTGTTCAGATACCTGTCGTATTTTCAGTATACAGCATACTCACTTATATTCAGTATGTAATCAAGTTATGTATTACATGATAAATATACTTGTAGAGTCATTAGATTTCTAGCTTCTTACATAACGTTACTATTTGAAGCTATTTCGTGAAGATACGTCGCATCTTGGTGTTCGCCGCTCGCACGAGAAAGGCGAAATTACGGTTGCATCAATCAGTCACAGCGCAGGAGCACCGTATCCAGTTTGCCATTGCCATTGCCATTTGCATTCGCATTCGCCGTGTCCGCGAAAACTTCAACAAGATTAGAAATCACACGAGTTACCTCAATTTTAGATGCAAACCACCAGTGCAGACAAACACGTTGTTACTCGTATCTCATTTCAGCATTCAGCGTCGAACTGTATACAGCTGCAGCGGACTTTTTCGCGTGACGCAGGGTACTTCGTAACACGATAGCACTATAGAGAAAATATCCAGATTGGGTATGAAGTCATCGGCGGCCAATTAGCACGTGAGAAGACCTCGTACCGGTGGACTGGGTGTGGCTTGGGCGTTCTTCTGGCGGGCTGGCCCAAAAGAACCAGCTTCCAGCTTACATTTCCCCCCCATCATCAGCAGTAATCCGGGACCCCATCTCATTGGGGGGATCGGTGCTAGATCCCCTGCAACGTAGGTACGAAAACCACCACCTAAATCGGCCCGGTTTAGCGCCTCTTCGTCCAAGCCACCCGATGTGAGATCCTTACTTTTTTCTTTCTATTCTGTCACGTTGTGTCATACTTTACCGAACGCAGGTAAGAAGGTCAATCTACACGTGGTGTTTAAAATCGATCTGGGGCTTGCCCAGCCCATCTCAGGCCCCCCCCTTCACCCGCTCTCAGCTCGTGCAACAATTGTTGCCTTGTCGCGCGATGTATCGAAATCGAAAAAGTGCACCCTCGCACCAAGGGGCCCCTTTTGGAGGGGTTTGAGGCTCTGTTTCCAAAATAATACATCTATACGTCGTATCGCCGGGCAATCGGAACTGGCAAGGCATATTCTTCGGGTTTTTAGTATGTATACCTTAGTAATGTTTCTTTTTGCAGGTAGGCTATACCTGGAAATTGTGTGTAACGTAGTAGTTCAGGTACCTACCTGTCGCACACACAGACACATGGCTTCGTATACCCCAATTCAGGTTCAGGTATCCTCAGATCGCCTTGTTTAGGCTACCGAAACATGAGCTGACCTGAGTAACTACTTCTCGGGAACCGTCCAAGAAATTGTTATTATTATCGTCACCCGGCTAGCTGGCCGAATACTGCGTATCCTATCTACGTCAGATTGAAACACCGGTGCATCGTGGCTTCGGGGTGCATCTTCTAGACGGGTCAACCGGATATCACATGATACCCGTCATCGGGGATCAACAACCACCACGATTGCGATCAGCCTAGGCGAGGAGAGAGTTGATTACCGATGGTCCCTCGTAGTATCAACACTCGCGTGACGAACCCGATATACGCGCGAAACATCGAATGTCTCTGGCGTCGTGCGGCTACCTAGGACGATGAATACGAGATTCATAACCCTTAGGATAGAAGTAAAACGGCTATGTCTTAGCCCCCTTTAGCCTCGCTGTTGTGGTTGAAATAGACAGGAGAAGCGAAACGTTCAATACAACGTCACATAATCTACTGCATAATCTGTTGACTCTTATTTCGTGTAAGGTGATACTAAGAACATCACAAATCACCGTGGTAGTCTTGTGCCTATACTCTGTTAGAAGCTGTATAACGGACGTCTGCAAAGGAAGTTGGAACAGTTACTTAACGCATGTCCAAGTTAAGTGAAGAGGACAAACTTTGCAGCTTGTCATATATGTTATAGCGATGCTCATTGAATCTTGACTATTCAATGGTGAGTTGAAGGTGAGCCGGTTTTCGATTGGGTTACTGTACAGTTCTTCCTGGAGTAACCCCTATTCATGGTTTCTTCATATTGCAATGGCTTCTGCCATGTGACAGGTTACCAACTCCTGGTACTGAGAGTGATAGCTGACTGAAGTCCAAACTTCACGAGTATAGTAAGCTCGAAGCCAGGTATCTATCACTTCACGTGCTGTCGCAGCCTGCACTCCTTCACGATAGATCTTCCAAGAGGAGAAAGAAGCGATGTCGTTTTGGAGTGAGTCATTAACGCTAAACTCTTCGTATGATAAGAGAGTCTGTGAGAAATTAGTGAGAAGGTTGCCTTGTACGACCTTGACTATATCCTTCGACCAATCGCAATACTACAGGATAAGAAGATTGTAACATTATGATGTGTAACAACGCCTTTATTTCCTGATTGCGGTTGCTTCTCGCGATCCCTAGGCTTGGTGATGGTTACGCAAAAGTAGGGAGGATTGGCCGGTGAGCTATTTCGAAGAAGATTTGATATAGAATTCATTAATAATAGTATCGACAGAAAAGAATCGTATACTAGTTTCAGGGGTATAGGGCGAAACGGTCCCACGTCGAGTATACCTACCTTGTACGACGTGGTCGGTCCTTACTCCTTTTAGCAACCAGCAGCAGTTTTTTTTTCTGTGTTGGTCAGGTAGGCATCCTATCACCACACTCGGTCCTATCGCCTCGGTCCCGGCTAAGCGATCTTTTGCAGGCCGGTCACCTCGCGTGCCGTTGACGTGCATACCTCTCAATTTAAAAAATCGAGGCTCCGTACCCCTCTCTCTGCGCCGACCTTGGCTACACCGAACGTGCGCGAGAAGCGAGGTTTGGGGGGAATATCTCGTGGGATCGACTCCGATTCTTTCTATAGGTATAGGGATCGCAGTATACCGAACTCGCATGATATGATATAGGATTCGCAAGTATGCAGGCACTTCTGCGTTGAGAGTATACGATGCATGCATTCCTATAGGGCAAAATAGCACGGGCGCTTGCATAACGTTGCATTGCACCTAGACATGCATGCATGCACTGCACTTTTTCCTACCATAGTGTTATAGGGCTTTGTCTTACCTAGCAGCCGCGTTCCTGCATAACTTCCCAGGTACAGAGAACCCTTTTAGATGTACCTTACTCGATGCTGACTGAGTTTTATGTAACGGCTTACGGGTGCCACAGCATTCGCGTCATGCCACGTGGGCTTCATTGGACTCTGCAACGGCTTGGAGACTCGATTGGATCCCGCAAGTCGTGCCGCCGCAGCGGTCTCGTGGTGGGATTGCAACTGTAAAATGCCCCCCTTGGCTGTGTTCCAACGAGGTTTCGGTCTGTGTTCGCGTGACCCACAAATGACGTCTTAAAGGGGAAGTTTTGCATGTGTTGGGATTACAGAACCCATGCGGTGCTTCGGCTGCGAAGTCCCGGAATGAATAGTGACAGCTTCACCGGTCTCAATGGATCCAACATCGCGAATCGGTCGTGAGGCCGAAGCGAACCAAAGCGATCCCAAATATGTCAGAGGGGGCACTTCTCTGGGTGATCAAAGCTTCACAGATTGGCCTGAGCCGCAGCTAGAGCTCCGAGGCCCCACTCCGCGCCGCCTTACGGACGGCTGTTAATACGGCTGCCTTGGTGTTGGCCGTTGGCCGAGCTGGTTTACTAAACAAGCGACTTATTTTGAGCCGCCTTCGGTACTTGGTCCTATGGGGGGAGTCCTAAATCCCAATGGGTAGTTTCACGTCTCTAAAATAGGAAATATCTCCAGGTCAGTATCTGCAAGGCCCGCAGTTACGCGAGAAGCTACACCGTAGAACCTGCTTAGAGCTCCCAAGTAGGCTGATTACCGAGGTAAAGAGGTGGATTATCAAGCTGTCGTGGAACATCCATAGCCCAAGTTTCGTTCGGATTCGGTTCCCGGCAGCAACTGGGAACCCGCGGGGGTGGACAATGTATACCATAATTGCCTGTTCGATCGAACAATGCTTCCTAATCCGACCCAAGGACCGCCAATGGCTTGATCATGGTGCTGGGTAGGCATCGAAGGATGGCTGCGGAGGCTGACATTGTGCGGTCGCTGGTAGAGAGCAATTACCGAGCCTTGCGGTAACAATTTCAAGATTCTTCGCCATACACCCCCCAACAACGAAGCACAGCTGAGGCGTTTGGGGGTCGGAACGTGCAATTTGCGCTGTTATATGTCAAACATCGTGGTGGCAAGTGGCGATGTCATGAAACAACTAACAATGCGGTTGGGGGCCATAACAGCACTTTGGGCATGTCAGTCATTGTGATATCTGATCAATTAGAAGCTCTCAATTGGGACGCGGTGATACAAATAAGCTAATTCCTCGAATTCGCGGATAACCCGGCGGTAACTGAGTCATCGTTAGTAAAAATTGCTCACTTTGAATCATGCTGATTCCTAATTATGTATATCTGATTCACTCGCGGAAGAAAAGAAAACGCCGAAGTTATCGGCGTATAGAGGTAATTGACGGTGGTTTCCGAACATTTTTGCTTTAGATATGACTATTCATTCGAATAGCATCGCCCTCCTGCTGTCATTCATGCAGATGATCTCTCTTACATAAGGCTGTGCAAAAATAAAGAACTCCAAGAGTGGTGGTACAAGACCTTCGAGAATGGAGATGTGTGGCCGGTTTCGTAGATTCCTATATCCATCTGAGACGAAAAGTGGGATGTATGTACATGTATGTAAGAAAGAATTAAGCCGTATGACTGGGAATTGATGGTTGAATTAATGAGGGAGGAGGTAAGCACATAAAAATCTTTTAGGCAACGCAGAAAAAAACGTCAGGCCAGGTTGGAAGATTCGAGTCCCCATCTGGTGGCAGTGCGATTATGAAGAAAAAGATGAAGAATCGAGTCGCTATTGGATGCCCTAACGAACATCACTGATTGACAGGCACAGGGCGCAGGTACCTTCCAGCTGGTACTCTACAACTGATGAGGTAGGCAGTCACTGGCACTAACACTAGCGCTTGATTAGCGCTAGCACACGGACAACCATCAACCGTACAGGCGGGATAGCTAAAAATAGTTGCTGTGTAAAATAATTAGGTAGCCTAAATTATTTTGCTCGCCATCCAATCCGCTTCACCTGGCGTATAAGCACTAGAATGGCCCCCACCCATAATTAGCAATTGGCATAATTAGCCCAGCTGTAAAAAAGTTGAGCTGTTCGAGTCTTGGAGGTGTGTGTGGCATGTCTGATATCTGTGTGGTTGCCTGTGGTTGCTGTGGAATCTTGGCCCTCGTGGTGCCCCTGTAAACCCCCTTTACGAACCCATGCATTCAGGACGTTTAGGAAGATAGGAAATATCCAAGTTTCCAAGAGGTTCTGGATTGCAATGATGAGATTGGCTCGTGAGATGCTGTTGCTGCGCACCCTTTTTCAGCCGTACCACATCGATTCTGGCTGGATCTATGTTCGCTTGCAGTTCTGCGCTGCAGAGATAGATCGTGTCTTATTTCGCTACATGATACGACTGCGACTCTGATCTAAAGCCCCGAGCCCCTGTAATTCGGGACCTGTACCTGCATACAAACAGCCTTCTCTCGACCCGGTGCGGATGGGCGGGTATGTAAGTATGTATTGTATGCTTTAGCCACCGTTGCCCTTGTTCGCTTCTCGGAAGCTTTACTCTGATCCCCTCGTGTTGTACCGTCGTACTACCGGAGATGAAACAGACCTCCGCGGGATGCGTGCCCGGGGGGAGACAGCATGGGAGAGAGCATGAATGTGATAGTGATGGGATTGACCGGATCACGTCCCGTCCCGTGGTTCAAGATCGACAACTCCCCTAGCTAGGTATGCTGAGTCACTGGCCGATGACAAACGTCGATTAAGTAAGAGTATATGGATATAGAAACGCTGATGGTTGATATGATTAATAAGGTATCATAGGGGTATCAAAGATCGGCGACATGCAAGTGCAAACATGGGATAGTCGTGCGGAAGTACGATGACTATCCGCAGACCGCAGACCGCAGACATATCCGCAGACAATACATATGCATATGTTGCTCAAGAGTCAACGCTAGCAGATCGGGCTGGCCGAATACGTTTCTGACATCTCCCATCAGAGTATGGTGGGACGCAGTATATGCACATGCGATATCTACAACGAGGGAAAAGTCCCACGCTTGTCGTGATGTCGACAAATAGACAGAAACGGGCCGTTGGGTACACTAAATCGGGGCCCCTGGCAATGAAACAGAAGCAAGTGGGATGTTGTAATGGTTGTATGTAATGTAATGCCATGCGACGCGCAGCATTTTTGGAATGGGATCACGGGTATTGTAGGGGGGATACGACGTTCAAGGGTCCTTATTTGGGGACCTGTTCTTTTAGCGAGTTGGCGAGAATTACAGGGGGGCAGTTTTGGTGCCTCGGGAAAATTGGCCTGATTGGATCAGAAGCATGCGAGGTCGCGCGAGAGAAAATAAAATAAGATAAAATAAACTTGGGTATTTCTTATAATATTATTCGACCTACGCCAATGGGCTTAAGTCCATTGAAACTTACCAGCCTACCCAGTAAGTACATTGAAAACTTACGAACAAGACAGGGCTATGATGAGACAGGCCATTGGCGGAAGTAAGATTCGGGAGTACTATGATAGTGCGCTAGATGTAAGATTGAACCATGGACCCAAGACCCAAGAACCAAAGTAAAGAGTCACTGTGCCCACGAGGTCTTGGGTCGTAGGGTTGGGTCGTAGGGTCTTAGGTCCTGGACCCGACAACCACAAGAACCACGATGCCTGTCGAGGCCTGTTGCATCCCTGATGGGGCACCTCAGCCTTATGGCTCTCCATTAACCCAAAGCGGTATAGATTGCTCACCCGGCCCCCAAAATAGAAGGTTTTAGCTGTTCTTCTGCGTCTTCTGCGCGTCTTCTATGCAGGCCGCGGACATCAGCCCGCCGACCATTTTACCAACGGTCTGGTGCCGCATGAGTACAGCTCTTCTGGCAATGTCTGGTATAGGTACCTAGTGTACCCTCCTTCTCCAAAATTTTCACAAGTCGCCGAATTCAGTAATCTACCGCACATAGGTAGATTCCAAAATTGGAAGGAAAAGGGTCCAAAATTCATCGCCTTGTATGCAGTATTGCTTACCTCCGTCGACACTATGACAGGGGTAAAAAACGTGGCATGGCGCGAGGTACTCTGCATCTACACCCCCCCCTCCCCAACCCACATGTCTTGCCAGAGGCTTGCCTGGTGGTTCTCGGTACGGGATCCTCCTGGACCAGGGTCATACCTATCGAGGCTGAACGTTGGAACAGTAAAACCGCAGCAACGAGTAGATGTCATCACATCACCGGCACTGTAAACCCAGCCCGCGGGAACCCTGGCTCCCTACTCTCGGACTAGGAACCTCCCGCGGGCCACACAGCTCATGTGAGAATCGGGCTATGTAGATTCTTTTCGAGTCGAAGGAATATAAGTATTCCAAGCTCCTCTCGAGTTTAAGGAATCATTCCTCATCATCATCAACATACACAACAACAGTTCTAAGAAGATCAGAAGCATCACACTTGAATACTTCTCTATCAACACTCACATCTATCGATCTATCATTCTAGCTATCTAATAGTGCTACTACCTCTACATATCAACATACAACATATATATACACACTTTGTTTCAATATCATCACTACACCAACATTCGCAATGGCCGGCTTCGCTTTCAGCTCTTCCTCCAACATGGTCAACTTTGGCCGAAGCGGATACAACAAGGATGGCGACTCTGAGGATGACAAGCGCTGCATGAACTTTGGCCGCAGCGGCTACAATAAGGACGACGGCTCCGAAGACGACAAGAAGAACTTCGGACGCAGTGGATACAACAAGGGCAACGATGACGAGGACGACAGCCGGCAATTCAACTTCGGCCGGAGCGGCTACAACTGAGAGTGTTGATCACCTCGTCTTCTCACCTTTATGACCTGATATGGGTCAGCCCGGACCTGCTGGTTAGCGGTCCATGTACCACATTGTGTTCGATTCCTTTTGTCGCTGCATTCGATCACCACATCGAACCGGAGTATTCAGCATTTACACCATAGAGGTGTTCGATACCATTGGGTCTCTTCGTTTTCAACATAGACAACACTATATTTCTAGATGGATATGCGCAAGCATAGGATGTACGAGTACAATGCATTGAACGGAACTGGGATAGACATTTAACGACGGAAAAGGGACATACTAAGGGCGTTCGGAATCATGGGAGGGTCATATTCACCTTTACTACTTAGTCTTGTGTACTATTATTTTAGCTAGTTTCTATTTATTCAGTCATTTGCCTACACAGAATCTTGATATCGAATTAGTAAGACGGACCAAGCAAAAAGTGACATGTCGTTGGCACTTACTTTTCGAAAATCACGCCAAGAATCTCCTCCACGTCACCTACCTCCCCACGCCCAGTAATTCGTCCCAACTTATTTGCGGCGTAACGAAGATGCTCTGCGGCCATGGTAATGTCCGCGTCTTCCCCCTGACTACCGTTCATGCTATTTTCGTGCCTAAGTTCACCGTACCCAACGCTCTCGAGGTAGTCATCCAGGTGTCCTCGACACTGCACTAGGAGTTGCCTCTGGCGCTCTGTGACGCCGTGGAGGTCTTGCAAGGTGGCGGGGAGGGATGTCATCTCCATAAACGATAAGACTAGATGGTCAATGACACCCTTGATGCCCCCCGGATCCGTCAGGTCAGAACTTAGATTTTGCGCCTCCTTGCAAGAGATAAGTACCGGTTGAACATCTTCAAGTCCATCAATTTTGCTAAGCACATCTCTCTTGAACTGCTCAACTAGAGCATGAAGTTCATCGTCAGAGACGGAATCTCGCTTGTTGACAACCACAAGACGCTCCTTGCAGGCAGCCGCTATTCTCAAGGTTTCCATATCGTGGCGAATATGGGGGCCGTTTTCGATACCTGCTTCGATAGAGGTGAGTACTATGATGACATCAGATTGCGTGGCTTTGACCCTTGCCCGGCGAATCCCTTCTTCCTCGACCACCCCTATCTTAGCTTCTGACCTGTAAGAATCTCCATCCCCATCTCCAGCTATAGTCCTGAAACCGGCAGTGTCCGCAAATGTACATAAGTACCCGCGAATGTCGAGATTTGCCTCAATGATATCTCGAGTGGTCCCCGACTCGCCTGAGACGATGGAGGCCTCTCGGCCAACCACATTGTTCATAAAAGAACTCTTGCCCACATTTGGCGGTCCTACCAGCGCGATCTTAATGCCGTTTCGGAGGAGCTCACTCCTCTCACTGGCCCCTTCGTGTATGTGTATACTCTGAAGGATTTGTCTAACCTGTTGCGTCACATTTCCCACAAGGGAAGCGGGTGACTCATCAAAATGCTGGTCTTCCGAGAAGTCTATCAAGGCTTCCATCTCAGCCCGAGCCTGCAGGAGCTCCTGGCGCCAGTGCTCGTATGTTCGACCCAGTGAGCCACTGCTGCCGCGAACTGCAGCACGTCGCTGCTGTTCTGTTTCGGCTGAAAGGGTCTCACTTAAAGCCTCAACTTGCGCTAAGTCCAGCCTATCGTTGAGAAAGGCGCGCTTTGTGAATTCTCCAGGTTCGGCGTAACGGATAGGCCCATCTGTGGCGCACTTAGCGATTGCCGAGAGAACCGCCTTCACAGTCGCGCTGCCTCCATGCACATGCAACTCTAATACATCGTCGCCCGTAACTGTCTTTGGGTTCGGAAAGAAGAGTACCAATGCCTCCGAGTCGAGTATGTCCAATCCATTCGAGTCTGGATGGTATAACGTCCTCATGGTGGCGTAACGAGGTTTAAGCATAGGCTTACTTGGACAGAGTCCATTATAGACCTCCAGATTCCGTCAGTGAAAGTAACTATAACGATGCGAAGCGGTCATACAGATTTGCATGAATGGCCCGAAATTCGGATTACCGCAATTCCAGCTCTGCCTTCAGCTGTCGACAAGGCATAAATAGTGTCATCGCGCTGTTGGATAGGTGTCTGATAGTAAGTGAGACTCCCACTTTCGACTAAACCACGAATCGGGGAGGAGGAGCCCGATGCGGACGTGATAGATCTGTGAGTAAGACGAATAGGTCTAGAATGTAAACCGATTATGCCACATCGAGGCCACCTTAAGCAGGTGTATACACACCTCTTGGCGCCACGATACATAAGTTGAACTTATTCTAACCCCCTAAAGGAATTTTAGTCTTGTAGGAAGATCATATGGAGACGCTTTTCATGGGATTTCATTTTAAAGTCATAATTAGGTAAGGAACCCTTTAAAGACACCTAGTCCAGTCCAGTACCACATACGAGAGGTGCATCAATATCGTCGATATTGAAGGTCGTAGACAAAAAAAGTACATCAGGAAGGTACCGACCGGCCGAGAATTAAACGGCTCCTCATTGGTTCCTTCCTCTGACCGCCCTACACTATCAGCCAGTGCCCCACACCTGAGGCGGCAGAATTTTTCGAGATGCCCAAAATCTAAAAATTTCTGGACTCAACTGCCGCTCCAACAGACAACCCTGACACCTTAACCTTACCTGTCTATTTGTCCATAAATCGGATCGCATTTGACAGTTGGACCACGATGTCGGACGAGATCATTTGGCAGGTCATTGACAAGCAGTTTTGCAGCTTTAAGCTGAAGTGAGCCTACCCGGAAAACTCTTTTTCTGGCTGCAAGTATTAACCTGCCATTAGAACTACTAAAGAAAAGAATTTCTGTCGAAACGAGTGAGTAAAGAATAACCTGCCTACATTATTCGCCTGAGAATACTAACAGACTTCAAGGTATAACATCACGGGTCTTTGCAATCGACAGTCATGTCCTCTCGCCAATTCTCGCTATGCCACTGTCCGTGCGCATCCTACGAAGGGCACCTTGTACCTGTATATGAAGACCATTGTCAGTGCTTTCCCAAGTTTCGCTACAAACCTGCATGTACTAATTTGGTGTAGGAGCGAGCGCATACCCCAGCGAAACTATGGCAGCGAATCAAGTTATCACAGAATTATGCCACCGCTCTGAAGCAGATCGACGAGCAGCTTATTTACTGGCCCAAGTTCCTGATCCACAAGGCGAAGCAGCGAGTGACTAGACTCACACAAGTAGCGATACGCATGCGAAGATTGGCCAAGGAAGAGGCACGCTTAGGCGAAAAGCTCGTACCCAAGATGGCGCCTAAGATCAGACGACGAGAGGAGACCAGAGAGCGCAAGGCTGAAGCTGCAGCCAAACTAGAGCGCACGATCGAGCGGGAGCTCATGAACAGATTGCGCGAGGGCGCATACGGCGACCAGCCGCTCAATGTCAGCGAGACAATCTGGAAGAAGGTGCTCCATGCCATGGAGCGCGAAGGTGAAGGAACAAGAGACAAGGATCTCGACAAGGGCATTGAGGACGAGGATGAATTTGAGGAAGAAGAGGAAGAGGAGATGGAGTATGAACAAGAAGATGAGGAAGCCGACGGAGCTGTTGAGTACGTCAGCGATTTTGACGAAAGCGAAGACGGCCTGGAGGACATTGAGGATTGGCTGGGAAGCGATGAATCCGATAAGGAAGACGCATCGGAAAGCGAGGAGAGCGAAGAAGACACAGCGAAGAAGGCTGTGGGTGATAAGAGAAAGAGAGCGAAGGTCATTCGTCATAAGCCGAAGAAGACGGCCCGACGCGGAAAGGAGATCGAACATGAACATGAATTCGAACGGCAAAGGGAAGAGCTGGCCTTCTAGAAGCCAGCTAGCCACCACAGGCACAGGGTGGTATTTTAGATTCATCCAGTCAATTCTCTTTGCATTAATAAGTACCTATTTTGATACCCTTATAACATGCAATGTTTCCTCGTCATTGCGCAAGGCTTCCCTGGAATAAAAACGTATTCGCTATATGTGACCAATGATGCTTTTTCATCTTGAGTTGCACTTCTGATTTGTCAATTGAATGTGCCTATGCGTGTGAATAACTCGTGGTGGATTTGTAAAAAGCAAAGCTTCCATCCATTTACAATTAGGGGTGAGCACCGACAGCCAGGCTAGCGGGGTCATCCCGCCAAAAGATTTAGTTACATACACCCACAGTCGCACCAGCGCTCCAGCGTGGCATTGATGTCAACCAAATCAATTGAACCGAACCAAGCCCTTTTGAAACAGATTCCCTTAATACACCCTTTTCCACTTTCAAGCATAAAGTGCATATGAAAACTTAAGTCGACTTCTTCTCGCATTCAAGATTTTCTCTTCGTTTAGAAAACTTTAATTATTAGCTTCGAACACCTATCTACTCCCCATCGAAACTCTTCACGCGACCGACTCCAATCTCCAGACCGTGCCTACACTACAGACGCATCTAACCGAATATTAACTCTCCAAGCCCCCTTCGGGACCGCGGCGACAAAATGTCGGCGTGGTATAGCAACATAGTCGGTGCAACGACATCGAAAATATCCAACCTACAACGGACCTTCCTCAGCAGCGAAGCAGACGGCGACACCGAAGACGATACCCACGTTTGCAGAGTGCTACGGTCTTACTACACCGAAAAAGGGAAACCCTTTCCCTCATGGCTCCCGCCTGACCCCAAGGGACCTCCTCCAGTCACTGCCGTATACTCGCAGCCCTCGCAGGTCGGATCGAGATATGGTGGCCTTGCCCAGCAACCCCAAGGGGGTCTGAGTTCGCTCTGGGACAACAACCCCGTGTCGCAACCGCAAGACGCGCAGAGTCTACGAAGGGGCAGGGGCGCGCCGCCTGGCGTGCGAAACAACGATCCGAGGAACAGCCCATTTCGCAACTCGGACCCTTTCGCAGGTCGAGACGATGTAGCGGCCAGGCCTCTGCCCAGCCAGAGGGCGGGGAGCTACCAGACCGCTGGGAACTTTGGAAGGGAGGGTACCGGGACAGCACCGCCCGCTACCTCGTCAGGCGGCTCGGCCCAGGACAGGCTAAAACAACGGCTCTTTGGCGGCTCGAGAACGGCAAGTCCAGCCGGGAACGGGCCCTTCAACCCTCCATCACAGAATAACGCGAGAGGAGGAGGTAATAACAGCAACTACGGTGGCGGCGCTGTAGACTACGAGGATAGGTTTGCCCCTGGCGGCATGTACGACGGCGGCAGCTCCAGGGGAGGAGGAGGAGGCAACGACAGGCCATTCATGGCGTCGAACTCGCCCTGGGCAAGCAACGAGGCAGATTACTCTGGGTCGGGGAGCGGCGGCAGGGCTGCTGCAGGGCGACGGCCGGGAGGATTACCGAGTGGCCCTCGCATGAGATAATGTGAACTCCTGATGCGGAATTATACAAGGGGAGATATTTTGTGTGTGTATTCGGGTATTAGCTGAAGATTCCCGCCCGCTCGGACGTTTTCTTGCAGACCTCGGTACCAGAGTCACGGTGGGGGTCAAGTGGAAGGGGAGAGGTTTCAGGCCGCCACAGCAAGCCAGCAAGCTTAAGGCCATGCATTCTAGACATCTTCGTGGTGTTCTAATCGACTCTGCTGCATAACGGCTGCGCCTCTCCGGTTCCTCTCCCGCTATATCCCACTTCTAATTCGCACCCGTACGAGGGGGGCCCAGACGAGCAAAATAACTACCTTGTCACGAGCATACGGCGCATAGGATACGGAATGATAGATCGTGTTCGTATTGGGTAAGGAAGGAATCAGGGGCCCTAAGACGAGATTGGGAACTCAATATGGCATTGGATCAACCTCTACGATTCTCGCCTCTTGTGTATGTATACTTCCTCCCCCTGGTGTAATTACATATAGCAATGAAGAAATGCTGTTGCCTAGGTACAACTTGCCTATATCTGGTTCATCATATTACGCGTTCCGTGCGTAGGGCCCTGTCGATTCTAGCCTTGCATCCAAGCACACCGGTTTCGCGCATGTCAGATATCACAATTTGGAATATTTGGAATACCTGTCGGCTTATTTCGTAAATGCCGTGACCAGGTAGTTATACCTAGTAAAAGCTATCAACCGAGTAGTTGATAAGGTCAGGTAATGTCACGAGCATGGATTCGTCACGTAGACATTCGCGGCCTGTAGAACACTAATGGAATGCATCTGACCTGACTGGGCAATTGCAAGCTAATGCAGCTGGTTTCGAGTACTAAATGCATAGTGTATTTTTAGGGGCGACTTTAGGTATCGATACCCGATGTTAACCATTGGACCCCGCTAAATCAACAGCGGGTTGGCGCGTGGCGGGGCGAATGTGGGCAGTGTGGGCATTATGCCGTCTTATTCAACAACCCAGCTGCCCCCCAAAAAGCTCTACCTGCTCACATGTTCTCGCGTTCTACCCCATAGCTTGCTGAAGATTTAGGAACTGAAGTTTTCCATCAGCCGGGGGTCTAGGATTAGTTATCCGTACCGTCTCGCGATACTATTCTCGTCGACTTACAAACATCCAGCGCATCCGGACTGGATAAGACCACGCCCCCCCGCCATGACATCAGAACCCCCACCAGCACCAGGAAGAAGCAGCTCGCCGACAGGGAGCTTCTACGCCATGAGCGACGACGAGGAGGGCGAGTACAATACCATCACGCACACAGAGACCGGCCGCGGAGTTAAGCTCCTCTACTCCAAGAGCAAGGTCTACATCCATCCTACCCCTTCGGCAAAGGACAACATCCCCGGCTACATAGCCCTGCTGCAGCAGAAGGGCCCCCACGGCGAACGACCGACATCCTCCTCGTCGGCTACTTCCAACTCGCCGGCTTCGTCCGACCTCCTCCTTGCTTGGCTACCCGAATCCTCCCTTGGCGACGCCGCGAGCATCTACGTCAAGGTAGACCTGACCGACGGCGACTCCCCACCTAAACAGAGCTACCTCGTACCACCGCCCCCGACTGTGACCACCCACCAAGGGTCTATTGGCCATTATGCCTTCGCGATCCCGGTCAGCGCAATATACTCGCTCCTCGTGCGCCCGCCAAGCTTGGGATGGTGGTTTGGGTCATTGGTGATCAACACGAGGGCGGGAGACAGCTTTCCCGCTTTGTTCTTCCACGACAACGAATGCCAGTCGACCATACTACAAAAGAAAAAGCGAACCAGGGACAACTTCGATCCCTTTGGCGAGCATGGACAGATGTTCTGGGGCGGCGACGAAGTCCTGCGCTGGCTGAAGCGCTATGTCAAGGTCGAGAGGAGCGGGGCCGAGCCGAACATCTACTTGGTGGAACCGACCAAAGAAGACAGCGAAGCTTTCAGCGGGAAGCTGACGTCCAGCACGCCCTCGTCGATTGGACGCCGCGATAGTTCTAATGGCATATCCGCTAAGCGTCGGTCTGCTGGGGCTTCGGCGGCCGGTCCGAGTGGCCGTGACGACGGGGGTATGGATCCCGTTATGAAGTTCGTGAAGGAGACGGGCTGGAACCTCCTGGAGAAGTTCAGCAAAGTCACGACTTTCACGCGCAGGACCGCTCAGGACATTATAGACAACCCTAGAGTTCCACCGCAGGTAAAGCGGCTGATGAGGAACCCTGAGGTGCAAACACTGCAGGATGAATTCGACAGTGCTAGGGTATACCTGGCCAGGTGGGCTATGGGAATGGCTGAGCAGAGCGAAAGAGACAGAAACCAGAGGATATGGACCACTCGCGATGTTATGGAGCTTGAGGACACTGATGTTGGGGAATTCGAGCTACTAGAAACGAGCTCCCTATCCCTCGAGGAGAGGAGAAAGGTGGTGACGTTGAAGGAGTGGAACACTTATTTCGATCCTCGCACCGGGCGTCTCGCAATTACCGTCGACGAAGTCAAGGAGCGAGTCTTCCACGGTGGCCTCGACCCGGAAGACGGAGTCCGCAAGGAAGCTTGGTTATTCTTACTCGGCGTGTATGATTGGTATAGCACTAGCGAGGAACGGAGAGCGCAGGCAGCTTCTTTAAGGGATGAATACGTCAAGTTGAAGGCCGCTTGGTGGGAGAGACTAGTGGATCTCGGCGGCGAAGGAGACGAGGGTGAATGGTGGCGAGAGCAGAGATGCAGGATCGGTAAGTCAGATTACTTGCATATGTATTACCGCCCCTACTAACAACCATGTCTAGAGAAGGACGTGCACCGAACTGACCGCACGGTCCCAATATTCGCAGGGGAAGATCTCCCCCATCCCGATCCAGATTCGCCATTCGCTGAAGCTGGCACCAACGTCCATATGGAACAAATGAAGGACATGTTACTTACGTATAACGAGTACAATAAAGATCTAGGCTACGTTCAGGGGATGTCCGACTTGCTCGCGCCGATATACGCTGTCATGCAGGACGACGCGATCGCCTTCTGGGGTTTCCAACACTTCATGGACCGAATGGAACGGAATTTCCTACGGGACCAGTCCGGCATGCGGAATCAACTACTTACCCTCGACCATCTAGTGCATTTTATGGATCCGAAGCTATACGCCCACCTTCAGTCCGCCGACAGCACGAATTTCTTCTTTTTCTTTCGTATGCTACTTGTATGGTATAAACGTGAATTCAAATGGATGGATGTCCTGCATCTGTGGGAGGTACTGTGGACGGATTATATGAGTAGTAGCTTCCATCTTTTCATTGCTCTGGCTATTCTTGAGAAGCACCGGGATGTAATTATGGTACATCTAAAGCATTTCGACGAGGTGCTTAAATATGGTAAGCTTTCTTATTCCAGTCATTATGCCTTGATCATTGCTAACTCTCTTATTAGTCAACGAATTGTCAAACACAATGGACTTAGAGTCTACGTTAATCCGAGCAGAGGCCTTATTCCGCCGCTTCCAGCGGTTGATCGAGGCAATTGATAAGAAACAAAATTTCCCGGCTCCACGGGTCATCAAGGATTCATCACCCTCTAACTCATCAAGTACTTCCCCGAGACCATCGGAAGGCAATGGCAAGGCCGCGGAGCAAGCAAAGAAGACGATTACGCCCGAACTGCGGAAACTACTCAGCAGAACCGTAGAGGTACTACCACGGAAAGTCGTGCAGAAGAAAGGCGAGGGACTCACCGCCGAAGCTACATAGGAAGTAGTTTATTAGGTGACTCTCGAAATGAACAATGGGATGGTAAACTCGAAAGGAGGCTGTATTTCTAAGGTTATGCGGGTTAGGATGCATTATAGGTGGATAGGTAATAGGACTAAGCGGCGTTATGGTTATGTAGCACTTATGAAGTAAAAAGGGGCTGCGTTCCTCGAACAAGGCTCTGAAAGATTTATGGTATCCAATATAATACGATCTGATTACTATGAGCAATGTTCAATATTCCATCCTAATACATTAAGAGAAATTTCATGATATCATTAAGGACAAGATACGATATTATAGGAGATATAATAGAATCTTCGAAGATATTTTCATGCTCTTGAAATATGACAACCTATGCTAAAGCCCAGAACCGAGTCCTTGCCTTGCCTTGCCTGCCTGCCTGACCTTTCACTCCGTTCGATTGATGTGCCGAAAAGTCG
Source organism: Hypoxylon perforatum (assembly GCA_028571165.1). Classification (NCBI taxonomy): domain Eukaryota; kingdom Fungi; phylum Ascomycota; class Sordariomycetes; order Xylariales; family Hypoxylaceae; genus Hypoxylon; species Hypoxylon perforatum. Next base: position 2,894,213 of record JAOXNQ010000003.1, on the reverse strand, counting down.
CATACACAGTAAAACGCAACCAAAGCATTTGTTTATATTACAATAATGCGAATTTGCCTTCCTACCAATCGCCTTGTGTCCGCGTTTGCTTTATCGGAACTCTTACATATTACGTTCGTCCTTGATCGATCGATCATTCGCCTGTCCATATGTTCGTCTGCTGAGGAGGAGGTTTTACGGGTATGATATGGGGAGAGGTACTAAAACTCTTGCTCCTCCTGGAAGAACATGCCGAAGGAGACGATGGTCCCGTAGATCAACAGTCCCCCGATAATGGACATGACCATGGCCGCGATGTTGATTAGATTCGAGTGCGCTAGGACGGCGGGAAGGGCTGCGACAAGATTATAGGTTAGCAAACGAGAACAGCAACGTAGTATATGCATGCAGCAGGCGCTTTCCCATCCAAGCTTCTCTCCCTCCCTCACACATTTGCAAGAGAATCATTGAACAAAGCCGAAAGAAAAGCACAGGGCACGGGCTTAGTTCCTTACCAATTCCCATAACAAACAGAAACCCGGTGCAGAAGCGGCCGAGGTCCAGGACGCCGCTGCCGCCGGCGCTCTCGACGAAGTCGTCCGGATTCGACACGCGGCCGGCGATCCAGTTGGGTACCGGCGCTATCACGTACGTGGCGACCACCAGCAGCGGGTAGTACACCTTGTACAGCGCGCACGACAGGATCACCAGCAGGAACCCGATCGCCAGCACGAACGAGAGCGCGATGATAGTCTTGAGTCCCGCGGCCGGCATCATGGGTGGCTGTGTGGACGAGATATACGGAGGAGGAGGAAGAAGGTAATCGGGTTGCAGATGCGGCTGCGGATGCGGAAACGTGAGCTTTCGGAGACGAGTTCCGATCTAATTATTGGATTGGATCGGATATTGGATGGGTTATAGTTGTCGCATATAATCGTCGGGTCGTAAGAGCGAAGTGGTCTGCGAATAATGAATGAACGAAAAGAAATTCAAAGCTCGCCGTGGAGTTGTCGTGTCGCTGGTTGGGAGTTCGTTGGGGTGTCTGGTGATGGGCGTTACAAGATGTTGTCGTCAGCCTTGGCCCGTTTACCTGTCGCTGTAAGTCCCTTGGAGTTCGGAGCTTGAGCCACAAATTACTACCCCGTCAATCGTTGATGTGTGGCTGAAGATGTCGTCGCTGTGGAGCCCCTGCAAGTTTACCTAAGCCCGGAAGCTAGGGCAGCATGCTAATCCCAAAAGGGAGGTGCGACGAAGCTCTTGAGCTGCCTTGCACCTGTTGCTATCCAGAACGTCCCTCTCTGCCCATAGCTCCGATTCCCAAGTTCTAGCCTTGCCATTCCCACCGTCGAATACCCTGCGAATATCCTCCCTTACACGTCCTTGCCGAAACTCACAATTCATATCGACGAATAAACAAGAGGATATCGAATACATACCAGCACAATGTTCAGAAACAACTACGACAACGATTCGGTCACATTGTAAGCAGCATACCGATGCCCTTCAAACAACCCTTGTCTGTAGAGCATCTCTAACGGCAATGCAGCTCTCCTCAAGGAAGAATATTCCAGGTAGAATATGCCGCCGAAGCCGTGAAGCAAGGTTCAGTAGTGGTGGGCTTGGTCAGCAAAACGCACGCAGTACTAGTCGCCATTAAGGTACGAGAGAGCAACGTTCCCGATGCATCGATTCCCCAAACACCAGAACTATGCACAGGCTAACAATGATTACCCCTCCCAGCGAAATGCAGAAGAACTATCCTCCTACCAGAAGAAGCTATTCGCCGTAGACGAGCACGTGGGCCTTGCCATCGCCGGCCTGACGTCCGATGCCCGCGTCCTATCCAACTTTATGAAACAGCAGTGCCTATCGCAGCGGCTAACGTACGACCGAGCGATGCCGCTCGACACGCTCGTCGAGCTGATCGGCGACAAGGCGCAGCTGAACACGCAGCACTACGGCAAGCGGCCGTACGGCGTGGGTTTGTTAGTCGCGGGCGTGGACGAGACGGGCCCGCACCTGTTCGAGTTCCAGCCCAGCGGCATGACGCAGGAGATGCTGGCGTGCGCGATCGGCGCCCGCTCCCAGATGGCCCGCACGTACCTGGAGAAGAACCTGGACCAGTTCGCCGCGTGCGGCCGCGACGAGCTGATCCGCCACGGCCTCAAGGCCCTCAAGGAGACGCTGGTCCAGGACCGCGAGCTGACGGTCGAGAACACGAGTGTTGGCGTCGTCGGCTTCAAGGAGCCCGGCAAGAAGGCCCTCGAGTTTTTCAAGGTGCACGACGGCGCCGACGTCAAGGACTGGATCAACAGCGTGGCGGACGACAACGCGGCGAGTGGGGAGGCTGCGGAGGGTGCTGAGGAGAGTATGCAGGTGGACGAGTAAAGCAAGGGGGAAAACGCAGAAAGAAAAAAAAGCGTTGAGGCGGTGGAAAACAAACACCACAAACTACTTGCATTACAATCGGGCGTAAGGACTCGGTAAAGGTGCTATGCCACGGCACCATCTAACCTAGATGTATCAATAGGCAGATAAATGAAAACAAATCACGAGAACAAATCGGGATTGTTGTTACGGCTCGGTGGAATTGTGTATTATGTAATGAGTAGATACGCTATATCTCGTCTTCCTCGTCGTCAAAGTCATCCTCCCGTCCCATCTCATAGAGAATCCTACCGCCTTCGCCCGCACCGATGTCCTGCTGCGCGTCGAAATAAGGCAACACTATGCCCTCCCTGTCCTTCCTCTGCTTATCCGTCAGCCCCAAGTTGAACGTAGTCTCCATCTCCCCGTCTCCCTCGCCACCCGCACCCCCTTCCTGGTCCGCCTCGCCCGCCTCCCGGAACGCCGGGTGGTCGGCAAGCAGGTACACCGCCGACGACAACGCCTTCCCAGCGGTAACCTGCTGCGTCGCCGTCCCCGGCACTAACACAAACGTCTCGACGACGGCGCGCCCGCTCTTGCGCCGCAACTCCATCTCCAACACGAGCCCCGCACCCGCGGCCTTCTTCGCCTCGCCCC
>JAOXNQ010000003.1:2866060-2884730 GCA_028571165.1 Hypoxylon perforatum | reverse complement strand
TGGGTAATGCGGCTCGAGGCAGTCGCGCAAGAAGAGCAAGCTAAGCGAAGGGAGATTCAGCAGCTTCAGAGCACGGCCAGCGGGTGCGGCTCGTACTCGAAGGAGTGCGAGCGCGGGAGGGTTAGCGGCACGTCGTCGTGGTACAGGGCGACCAGCGAAACGGCCGGGGTGATGAGGTTGGAGAGGAAGAAGGCTAGATTAGAGGGGGCGCGGGAGGCGAGGGGGTTGAGCTCGTCGAGGACGAGGAGGACTTCTGCGGTGTGTGAGATTTGGTTTGAGGCTTTATAAAATGGCCTTTTTTATGAGAGGGGAAGATGATAGTAGAAAAAAGGGGGGGACCTACTGTGAGCGTGCCCGGCCGTGCCTGATGGGTAATGCGAGACTATCTCGCTCAGCAGCGCCTCGGGGGACTTGCCCCATGCCTTGACGAAGACATCGACGTCGGCGGGCTTCTTGAGGGTTGCGAAGGAGACAAAAATCACTTTGCTCTTGGCCACCTACCTCAGCAGTTAACATGTGTTCTCATTCATTATGGAACCCGTTTATATATAATATATAACATTTATCGCGATTTGAAAAAAGGTAAAAATACAAAATACAGGCAGACATTAGACATAAGTACCGACCTTAGCTCTACTCAGAAACTCCCGAATCACCGGCTTGCCGCTCTGCTCCAGGGTGTCGATGACCAGTGTAAACGGGCTGGCGCTGTCGCGCAGGTTGAGCAGCTTCTGCAGCAGCAGGAGCGCATGTGATCGCGCGTGCGATTGCGCGGGCGACGGCATATCTCAATACCAAGATCTCAAAGCGTATATTCAATGATGCGGCTTGCGTGGGGGTATCGTATGGATCGAGGCACTTCCGTGACTCTTAATTACTGCATTCAGTCCTATAATCGCTGAACCTCTTGTAAATATGATGAGCTGTATTGATGAAATCTAAGACCTACAACTTAATATAAAACTTACAATGACTAAAGCGCTAGAACTCACTATCCCCGCAGCCCTAATTGCGGGTTCTCATGGCGGCTCTTAGCGCCCTTAGCGTGCTCTACAGGCTGTTCCCTTGCGCAATCACGTCACCATCAATTCTCCCCTTTTTAACTTCAGATCGTTCAAGTCTAGTCAACCACATAATACTTTGTTGGTTTATCATCGTCCTAAATGATAATAATTATGAGACGTTTATGATTACCAAGACCTAGGCTTTCTAGCAGCTACGATCTTTAATAACTTCAGCCGTAATCCAGTACTTTCATAGCGACTTATTTCCACAATCATCGTAACTCTTACAGCGGCCAGATTTCTCGCCAATGTACGATTCTGCGGGTCTAGAAGTTCAATACTACCGAGATGAATATTCAACTTTAGGGAGCTTTTCTATTATTTGATTTGGAAGGTGTCGATGTTATGAGTGGAAATATTTGACTTTTCTTACTATACTTCAAAGCTATTCTATAGTTATCATTGTCTTTTCAACTGAAAAGAAGGAATGTTCATTTCTTAATTTCTTAAATGTACAACCTACGCGCTTCAGTGATTTATCCCGGCACTTCTCCACAACCAAAAAGACATATGGACCTCTATCCGACCACTCCTTGGGAGGCGCGCCAAGGTAAATCCAGAGGCACCTTTCGAAATCGGGTTTCTCCTTCGGATAATCTAGTTTGACTCTACTGAGGAATCTACTCATAGAACCACCATAGCGCGACCCTACGCCTAATCGCTGCTGCATGTCCTGCAGCGTCAGAACCCGCGCTTCCAATGTTATGGAGGCGCTCCGAACCTTCCCAAATGGCGATGCTGGAGATGCGAGTTGCACGGAACTGTCAACTAGTCTTGCGTCGGGAACAATTTGCTGTTCCGGAAACTTGACTTCGAAGGGGGCAGTAACCCACGACCAGCTAGGCGACCCAATGCGCTTATGCTGGCCTATGTCTTCAAACGGGGGGTATTCATGCGAGATTTCCAACTGAACCCAAGCCAAATGCTGGATGATATTGCGCTTCCAGAATCCGACGAGGTACGTGTCGTCCCACATATGCTGAAGTTCTGTGGCTATGCCAGCCAGCGCGGGCAAGCGATCGTCAAATTGTGTTAGGTCCCGGCGGCTATAATTTTCGATGATAGATGCCCAGGATTTCTCCGGGGGAGTGGACTTGATCTCCTTGAGATCTCCGGGGGCGCCGAATACGGAGCCGGGCAGACTAGTACATATATAGCCGAAGAACAGGCGCGTATCGGCCACGGGCTCGAAGTTGCACGTGAGGCACTTAAGGGCGATCTGAGTTGTGTCGAACATAATGACGCGGGGCGAAAGCAGCAGCTCTTGAAATGTCCACCCTCGCTTGAAAATAGATAGCGCTGAGGAGTAAGTAATCTCCTCCTCTGTGCGTAGGTATACTGTTCCAGGGGTAGTGTCGTCGTCGATGAACATTGGGAGCTTCGCATGGTGATCTTCTGTGTCGAACCACACGAATTTTCTCTTGGGCTTCACTTCTGTCAGAAAGCCATCCGCCACCTTTTCCGCGCTTGCGGCCACGATAGTGACATTCGAATGCATATATATCGACCCCATATTGGCGATCTGGTCTACCTTGTCGTCGTCATCATCCTGGACTATGCAAAGGGCATCGACCCAGAGGTAGCGGATGCCAACCTTCTGGCATACTTCGACCGCATCGAAGATGGTTTGTGGCAGGCTCTCGAGGGGTATGGAAACCATGTGGTCCTGCAGATTTCCAGTGGTCGTCGTGAGCTGTTGGCCACCTTTGCCCCAACAGTAGCTGAGGGTGGCGTATTGTGCCGTCTCGCCTCTTTGCGACTGGTAGAGACGAATGGCGCCGTTGCAGCCTCCGACGTCTAGAACTCTCCGAGGCAATTCAGTGGCTGTGTATCGAGGGCAGGCAGGATGCTTATTAACGCAATCATCGAGCCACAGCCGAATCTTGCCAACAACCACAGGGGTCAACTCCTTGGCACTGTTTCTTCCTGGCACGAAACGCGAAGCAGGGTCCGCTAATATCCCATGTTGAGTAACACAATTCTTCAAATTTGTTTGGATAAGTGAGTAGGGGGGACGTACATCTATGTGCCACGACATGATAGAATTCACCACCGAACCCGCCTATCTCGTCGTCTTCCCTTATTATATCGAGATCAAACAGTTCAGACCTGAGTCCACTTGAGCCGTCTAGCGGCAGGTTGGCAGGTGGCGGTAGACAGATAATAAGGCCTAGTAGCTGCACCTGCTCAAGTGGATGCGAGCGATGCGGTTTGCGCTCTTCGTCGGATGTGGTTAGCTTCCTCATCTCAGCGACGATACGGATTGGTCTGCGCGTCACGGCCTCTTCGTCCTCATCATCATAGGCCCAATAATCGTGCTCAATCCGCTCAAACAAAAATTTACAGAATGCACACCCCTGGGCTGCCGCCTCTTGGATATCATACCAGTTGTAGTATTCATAGCCGTTTTCGCTGATCAGCGCCTCCAGCCCCTCCCTTGTACCCGTCATGGCGTTGCATTTCGAACAACAATCCATGGTCCTACTTGGTTGCCACTTCAGATCATCCCGCCGTGTTTTGCGCTCTTCACTTTCCCCCCGAGGAAACTTAGATAAATCGAAAGCGGCCTCGGATTCATCTTCGTCCACTAAAAAGGATTCCCATGACATCTTCCTTACTAATTCATCCCACTGCTTCTCCCGTGGTACTTCAACCCACGGCCTCTTACCTTCATCCCACGATTCTGTAAACTTGACTCCATTCCAAGACCTACGGCGCTCGCTAGTGTTACCGCTTTCTTCATTCCAAAACCCCATACATTGACTTTCGCTCCAAGACCTATTGCGTTTGTTAGGATTGCCGCCGTCTTTACTCCAAGATATCTTGCATTTTCTATTATTACCGTTGTCCATTAACTGTTGCTCCAAGGTTGAGGCGGAAGACATGTGGGCCGGGCCTTCCATAATGAACAATTCGCAAAGTAAGAGATTTACAATGGAGAGTGGCAGGTTTTAAGATGAATGATGAAAAGCTGGATGAGCCTGTCTGTTAATTCAATGGTGGACAATATTTACGTGTTTTTACCCCGAGGTCCGTGAGGGAAAAACGAGCGGTACGAAGGATGCTATCACATATCATTTTATACCTAATTATTGATCCGTTTTGGGCAATAGGGGTTTGATTAGTCATGAAGTCCTAGATTCTTACCTCGCACCCAACGTTTTACACCCACAGCTGCATCGATGCCAACCTATTCCGTTATCTGCACTGGTACCATCCAATGATGATGAGATAGTCTGAATGATGGTTGATTGTAATAGCAGTGATGGCTGTCGATAAAAGTAAGGACCGACTCATTCACTTTACACTATAAATCTTCGGTGTAAGATAAGCCTTCACTTATTGTCATGCCATTCCCTTAGAAGCTCTTGGGGCATTAATGTAAGAGCCTACATTGGCAATGAAATTATGAGAGTTCCTAGAAAATATAGACTTGATATTATTAGCCTAGGACTAAGATAACGAAAGCAATCTCGTACAGTTCTAAGAGTTGGCTTTCTCTTTGGGTCGGCCACTCTTTAGATAGGTTTCGCTATGAATTCAGCAAAACGCTTTTGGGGTTGTAAATCCTGCGCAACATAATGAGCAATGGGTCAAAGCTCGGATAGGTACCTCGAACTACAGCGTCAGTCCTTACGGGATATGTAGGTAGCCGTCAAGCTCTAGGATACGATCACATGATAAAACGCGCTCCTTGACCCGTGTGGCGTTCCTTGCTGCATTCTAAATCTTGATAATATAGTATGCCGTCGTCTCATATTAATATTGTCGAGCAAGAAATAATTACCGGCTCGGACTTAAGGGTCGGTTGAATCCACCAACCCGGTTCATGTACTGGCGGTACTCGGCCTTCTTCTCCTTTCTCACCCCACCGGCGTTGTTCCCCGGTATGTGGGAGCCCTTAGTCGTGCCAAAGCCTCCAAATCCCATCATTGCCTGCATTGCGCTCAGCCCATCGTCCTCGACCACGAGCTCTTCGTCGTCGTCGTCATCATCTTCGTCCATAGCGTCTCCTCGATCAGAGTTGGGAGTTTCGGTTCTCCGGCCCCTGTCCGGGTCCAGACTCGCATCGCGGCCTTTGTATCCTGCGCCGCCCTTGCCGCCGCGGCTTCCGTCGTCGCCGTGCTTCATCACCTTGAACTGAAGAGATGTGCTAGACTCTGGTTTCCCGCCGCCGTGTCGCGGTCTCGTCGGCAGGGGCGAGTTATGCGAGCTGCGATCTAGCTTTGAGGGTGGGCTATGAGCCGGCGATGCGGAACCGCGAACACTTCGATCTCGGTTCAACCCTGTCTTCTGGTCTGGCGGGTTGTCGTTACGGAATGTGCCTCGCTCGTCAGGCCGACGGCCTTCATCGCGGATCGGCTTCCTGTCTCTACGTGCATCATCGCGACGCGCACCGTCCCTTTCTTTCTCTTTCTCCTTCTCTTTGGGCTCCTGCGGCCTGTTTCTTGCGCGATCGTCGCGATCCCTACGGTCACGGTACTTTCCGCCGCGATCTCCTCCTCGGGGCGATCGCGATCTAGATTTATAGCGACGGTCTCGTTCGCGTTCGCGATGGGGCTCTTCGCGATCTCGGCCGCGGTCGTCTCTTCTGTCGCGCGGGTTCTTGCCACGACGTTCGGACTCTTCCCACATCTGCCTGCTATCGGGGCGGTTCCGGTGCCGACGAGGTTGGTCGGCCATGTTGGTCCTTGTCGAAGACTATTAGGTGATTGGTCGAGATGTGATATTAGGTGCGAGAATATGGTATTGTAGTAATCGTAGTCGGTTGGTATCGATAGCGTCAAAGAAAGAAAAGCTTACTATATCAATAGCGATTCGTCAGGTCACAAAGAATCAGTTAGTATGCGGTTAAGGTTTTAAGGCTGCTCTACCTAATCTGATAAAGAGCGCTAATGGAGCTAAATATTTACAGTGGGCTTCTAGGTGGGGTTGCCCTAGAACGCGGCTTTCTTACGTACCACTTAGGGGGGTAGCATGGACAGGGGTAGACCCTGACGTCAAATTAATGTGAAGCTTCCCCAAATTTACAAAACCGTGTTCACTTTTCGAGCTTCACAAGGCTAAAATTGAAGCTCTACTCTAGGATTTTAGTCACTACACGCATTCCTTAGCTCTGAGAAGAGAGGAGTCCAGCTGATTCGATGCTGTCATGGAACTGGCCAACCAATTGACAGCTCTGCTGTCTTTTCTCAGTCTCTCTTTATTCGTTACACCCTCAGTTTGCGACGTCCAAAATGAAGGAGTCCTCAACGCCGAGATTGGTCGTCTGAATAATCAGAGTCTCTTATGGGGCCCTTACCGCCCCAATCTGTATTTCGGCATAAGACCTAAAATACCTAAAAGCATAGCTACTGGTCTCCTATGGGCCAAGGTTGATAACTATGTCACAGTTCAAGACAGTAAGACCCAAGAGAGTTGAGGTTCCTATAAGTGAGAATAATTAATTTAAACGAATCTAGGCTTCCGTTATACTTGCGAGCAAAATGAAGGAATGGCAGGGTACGGCTGGGACGAGTACGACACTCGAAAAGGTGGTGTTCAGCATATTCATGATGCTGGAAACATGATCGATATCACCACTGAGTTCGTCAAGATCCCCGGTGGAGGCCATGGTGGTAGCTGGGCTGCCCGTATCAAAGGTGAACCTCGGGATGATGCACCCTCCGATCTGAAGACTACCGTGGTATTTTTTATCGCCTCTGAGGCTCTAGGCGAGACCGTCGAAGTCGCACCAGATGGAGACGAGACTGGTTTCGAGAACGACGTAACCTTCACTGGTCAATCGAATACTCTGGGCGACTATAAGTTAGTCGTAACCAAGGGTAAGGGTGACCACCCTAACAGTGATCACCCCATTTCTCCCCAGAGGGACCTCGAGAAGACCATGGTGCAATCCTTGAGCGTACCAGCCGAGCATCTGTGGCAAGCCAAGCAACTGCTATTTCAGCAGCTCAAGGCCGGCGTGGATGAGATCATCGGGGAATACGGGGCCGACAACGCACCGCCTCCCTGGCAAGTCTACCTCCTTCCAAACAAGCCAAGCGTCGGAAACGCGCATTTGGTACAGAAGGTATTCGAAGGCGCATTCGAGTTCGACATTCTATTCTCAAGCGGCTCAGCTGGTAAGGATACTACAAGCGAGGATTTAACTCGCGAGATCAAGACTACCACCGAGTCCTTCAACGACCGTTTCGTGGATGTTTTCGCGCCACAGGCCCCCTTCAACGCTGATAAGTATCGTAAATTCGGCCGTAGCATGCTTTCCAACCTCGCTGGAGGCATTGGATACTTCTACGGACAGCACGTCGTTGATCGGTCGTATGCTCCCGAATACGAGGAGGAAAACGAAGGGTTCTGGGAAGAGACCGCGGAGGCTCGTGCTCGCAGGCAAGAGCAACTTGAGGGCCCGTACGAGTTGTTCTCCAGTATTCCATCTAGACCGTTCTTCCCTCGTGGATTTCTTTGGGATGAGGGTTTTCACCTCCTTCCCATTGCTGACTGGGACATTGACCTTACCCTTGAGATTGTGAAGAGCTGGTACAATCTGATGGACGAAGATGGCTGGATCGCACGAGAGCAGATTCTTGGCGACGAGGCTCGAAGCAAGGTTCCGGCCGAGTTCCAGGTGCAATACCCGCATTATGCCAACCCTCCGACTCTGTATTTGGTCCTCGAGGAATTTACCGAGAGGCTACAGAAGACAAACGGCAGCCAGCACGTAGGCAAAGAGCATCTTTCCGAATACCCTGTTCTAGAAAGCGCTCATGTCGATAACCCCTCTTTGGGTACCGAGTACCTTCGTAGCCTGTATCCCCTTCTACGACGCCAATTCCTATGGTTTAAGAAGACCCAGTTCGGAGACATCAAGTCGTACGACCGTGACGCCTACTCGACAAAGGAGGCCTACCGCTGGCGGGGCCGATCTGTTCAACATATCCTAACCAGTGGCCTCGACGACTATCCTCGACCTCAGCCCCCTCACCCTGGCGAGCTGCACGTGGACTTGATGTCTTGGATGGGCATGATGGCTCGGTCACTAGCGAAGATTGCCGATTTCGTCGGCCTACCCGAAGATGTCCAAGAATACAACAAAGCGTTCGACGGCATCTCGCACAACCTAGCGGACCTCCACTGGTCTGAGCCCGAGGGTTGTTTCTGTGATGCCACGATCGACGACTTCGAGGAGCACACTCTCGTCTGCCACAAGGGATACATCTCCCTGTTCCCGTTCCTCCTTGGCCTACTCCAACCCGACGACCCCAAGCTCGGCAAGCTCTTGGGTCTCTTGGGAGACGAGGACGAACTATTCAGCCCTCACGGCATTCGGAGTCTCAGCCAGAAGTCCGAGTTCTACGGCACGGATGAGAACTACTGGAGGAGCCCCGTATGGATCAACATGAACTACCTTGCTATTGTGCAACTTCGGGTATGTTTTTAATGCCTTTTCTCTTTTTCCTCCTCGTTATTTATATTATACCATTGAGAAAAAATTTCCAATCACTAACAAGCCACAGAACTACGTCATCCAATCAGGCCCCTACTCCCACAAGGCCAAGGAACTGTATGTCAAGCTACGCAAGAACGTAGTCGATACCGTGTACCAGAGCTGGGAAGAGACAGGTTTCGCGTGGGAGCAGTACAATCCGGAGACTGGCAAGGGCCAACGCACCCAGCACTTCACCGGCTGGACGAGTCTGGTGGTCAAAGTTATGGCTATGGACGATCTGAGCTGGTGGACTGGCGGCCACGCACGGGATGAGCTATAAACCTGGCTAACCTAAGTATAGCAACTATCTAGTTCACGACCGCGCCGAGGCGGGCACGCGTAGCTAGAGGAGAGTTGTACGCAATGTAGTGTATTAGATTGGATGGCGTCTAAAAAAAGATAAATGATTTATCAATGACAATAAGAGAAAAAAAGGTTTACAGCAAAGTGCTTATCTCGTGCTTTGTATTTGTGGTATCCCTAAAATGCTCCTGAGCGGCTCTATGATGAATGAGCAGCGCGATTCCCATGCCCCTTATGTAATATGCGGTTGAACTCCAGTACCATACCAACCCGAATACAGTATATACCTCCCTTATAGCCTTGCCCGAATGCTTTCCACTCTATATCTGTCTTTGATCTTAAGTGCCACATAATGCATGTTTGCACATCCCCTTCATATCCAGTATCAACTTCCCTCAACACATGGATGGTAATATGCACACCCATCACACCTCATCATCCACATCAAACACCCCCAGTGGGCCCTTCAGCTTAACAAACATCTCATCGCGCTCGCCCTCAGCCGTACTCAAAGTCGTAACTGCGCCGCCGGCCCCAATATGCCAAATCTCCTTTACTTCCTGATTATCCCCCGCGGTAACCTCGTCGTCCCAACGGAACAAACTACGAATCGTCACGCTCCAGTCGCCGCGGCCGGCGACATCCATGTAGCCCACGACACCCGAGTACAGGCTGCGCTCTTGGCGGCCCTCGACGTCGTACAAAATCTCGCAGGCGCGCTTCTTGGGGGCGCCCGTCATGCTGCCGGGCGGTAAACTAGCAGCTAGCACATCAAGGCCCGTCAACGTCTTCTTGCTTCTTCCCTCTTCCTTGCTTCCGTATTCCTCGGGCGGTGGCAAGCGCCCCTCCACCACACTGATCATCTGAAAAACACTAGCATACTCCTCCACCACATTCAACTTGGGCACGCGCACGCGCCCCGGCCCGCACACGGCGTGCAGGTCGTGGCGCACCAGGTCGACGATCATCAGGTTCTCGGCTTCTTCTTTCGGCACGTGCAATATGGCCTCGGCGGCCGCGAGCGTGGCCACGGCGCGCGACTTGCGCACCGTGCCTTTCATCGGCCGCATCGAGCACAGGCCTGCAGGGTCGAACTCGAGAAATCGCTCGGGGGAGCTGCTGACGAGCGTTGCGCCCCCGAGGCGGATGAACGAGCCGAAGGGGGCAGGTTGGCGGGATCGCAGGGTGCGGTAGAGCTGCCACGGCGTGGTCGGCGCGGTGCCGGGCTCTGCGGGCGTTAGTGCGGAGGAAGAGGAAGGGGTGCTGCTGTGCCGGGTCTGCGTGATGTGTGTCTGGTCCGTGAGGCACAGCTCGTACGAGTCGCCCGACGCGATGAAGTCCTGGCACGTGCGCACCTTGGCCTCGTACTCAACAGCGTCGGGCACAAGTATGTTCGTCCTGATAGAGACTGATTTTGGCGTGGACGGCGGAGTTAACTCGTTAAGCTGCGCGAACTTAGTAAAGTCGACGCGTAGCCCATCGGACCAGACTGCGGATGTCTGGAGTTTGGTCACGATAGAGTCCATCCAGGCCTTCCCGTCGGATTCCGATGGCGATAGCTGTTGGATGCGTATAGTTCCTTGGGTGTGGTCTATGACGATACTCTTGGTGACCCAGGCGAACGAGAGATCGGTCCTGCTGTGAGGTCGGTCCTGGTATACATTGACATCGATACCTTCGAGGCCTAGCTCATAGGTAGTAAATCCCATGAAGCCACCCAGAAAATGAGGTGCATGGTCTACCACCGGGGCTTTGCGCTTGGCCCAAAAGTCGGCCAATAGCTGCCAGATAGTTTGTCCAAAGCCTAGAGGAATCTGCTCTAGAATCTCCTCCTGAAAGGACGAGCAACGCGCAGTCGCATGCCTATCTCCAGCTCGGTACTCCAACTTCATCATCTCATCAACATCCAGGGCGACGATGCTGTACTTTCCTCGTACATCCGCTCCGATCCTATTAGCTTTCGCGCTTGCGGAGTCGAGGATTATGAAGTCCTTTTTATTGCCTTGCAGTATCTCAACGATGTCGGGGACTTCGATATGAATCGGGAGTCTTAGCGAACATGAACGGTACCGTCGGTTCAGCCCGAATGATGCTAATTCGCTGCCGCTATTCAACCAAGAGTGGTAACCATCCGAGGTTTCTAAATAGCTTGTGTTCTCCTTAGCAGTCTGTGCATTCAACTTGGGCAGTCTTGTGATAGTACCAAGTGAACTGGGTTGGGGGTCTCTTGTGCGACCATTTACGCGGTTCCATCTGGTGGCTTCTTTAAACCAGTTCTGGATGACCTGGTGGCCTGTTGGTTCGGTGCATATTGATTCAGGGTGATACTGCAAGCCCCAAAATGGTTTCGTCCTATGCTTTACTCCCATGAGAATGCGCTCTGTTTTATTGCCTCGGTTTTCATATACCCAGGCCAGAGGAACAATATCCGGGAGGTGGGCAGGAGAGCTCCATTTAGACACTTCCCAATCGCCTCCAGCTACATCGTCTTGCCCGATATCCGCATGCAAGCTGTGATAGAGGGTAGCCTTGAAGGGTGGAACACCATGGAAAATATTTCCTCCTTCCAAGCTGGGCTGTTGTATAGCGTGGTCGATTTCTCGGATCATGCCATGAAGTCCGGTTTGGAGCTTCTTCACGATCCCACCGCAGCCAACAACCAGGCTTTGAAATCCGAGACATATTCCAAGCACCGGGACCAGATGTGTCGGTTCGAGCTCCCATATGTATTTCATGAGCCCGACATCTTGGGCTAGACTCGGCGAGCCAGGTCCCGGACCACAGACGACAGCATCGTAGTGGCGTAATAGAGCGGTCAAGTCTTCAGCAAATCCAGGTGAGTAGGGGCTTAGCTCAGATGGATCAATGGGTAAGATATCGACCTCAGCCTCTAGCGCGGTCGTTAGAAGAGAAACGATGTTATTGCTGAAAGAGTCATAGGCGTCGATAAATAGAATCCTAGGGGGACTCATGGTGGATCCTAGAACGTTTGCCAACGCTGACTTGGTTTTTACATGACTGGGTCTCTCTGCCTTTCAATCTGGTGTAGAATCTCAAGTCTCGGGAAGTATTAATTAATTCGACCAGAAATCAGAACGAAGGGATGGGAAGAAAGGGAGTGAGAAGTTTAGAGGCACTTAATAGTTTCGCAGCTGACAGAAACCGCGCTAACACACGGACGGAGTTATTTAATTTTTTTAAGCTTAAAAAAAGGGGGCAAGGTGTTTGCGGTCGACGGTGGACCCGAAAGGAACCGGCGTGAATCGGTCCACTCGGCGTCCAATGCTACCTACGAGCTCCATCTCTGCCGCCTTTTTTCTTCCTCTTCTTTAGCATATTAGGAGAGGTCATCTTCTATCTTCTAATTATACCTTTAGTCCGGGGTAATATTGCCTCTGCATATACTTAGCCGTCGCCACTCGATGTGAGATATTATTTCCGATGGGGGGTAATATTCGTTACTGACCGCCAGTATCAAAGTTGGGTTCAGGATGGTCGAGTTCGGGGCCCGGACCAACAATTCAAGGCTTACCTAATGCAGGACCAATATGTCATGTTACTCGTTATAGCGCCAGAAGAATGTGCCCAATTGCACCTTGCCTCCATCTCGAAGTAGGCACCCAGATATGCAATTAGCTGAATTAGGTAACTAAGATCTTGCGATAGACTGGTTAAACCCCGAAGGATGCGCCGAGCTGAAGAGTAGTCAGATATATCACATGTCTTCGATGACGATGTGCTACCGTTGTATTGTCTCCTACAATGAGTTTTTAGTCTATGTGTATTGGATTTTTTGCTATCTATATATCACATATAAAACCCTTTGTGGCCATTCTGCAACGATCCTGCGACGATAGCCTCTTTATTCGTTACCCCAGTTGAGACCATATCGCGCGTCTGAGACCTTGTACTCCCGCAATGCTGCGAGGGCCCCTTCGGCATTTGATGCCGTGACCAAGATCTCGGCATTGCCCTCCTTCACGAAGCCTTCATCAACGGCCGTCTTGATCCACTGCATCAGGCCGTCATAAAACCCGTTTACATTCAGTAGACAGACACCCTTGTTATGAATGCCCAGTTGGTTCCATGTCGCCGTCTCCAGTAGCTCTTCCATCGTGCCGTACCCCCCGGGCAGCGCGATAAACCCACTTCCGGGCCCGCCCTCGATCACTTCGCGTGCCATCATCTGCTTTCGCGTATGCATGTCTTTGACAACTGTCGTCCGGCCGTAGACCTGCTCCTCTGGTACGTGATAACCGTTGGCATCCTTGGTCGTCGAGTACGTTGCATCGCGCTCCCACTTCACCAGTGCCTCAGGGATGATGCCGTGAACCGCATCAGGTCCTGCTATAGACACTATTGTCTTAGCCACCTCTCCCATCAGACCGACAGTACCACCCCCGTAAACTAAAAGAAACAGTGAGTCAGGCAAATATTCGAGTAGTTGGCAATACCAGCATGATGCAACTTGGGATAGCTCGGGTCAGCCGGGGAACGTACCTAGGTCGATCTTGTTCTCAGCCATGAGCCTTCCCAATTCCCGGGCTGCTTCGACATATGCTGGGTTTCCACCCGGCGAGGCGCCGCAGTAGACACAGACTTTGGCTCGCGGTGTCCCGTTGGCGGTCCCGTTGGAGGTCCCATTAGAGTTCGGGGCGGACGCCATTGTTGTACGGACTTCGAAGACGTTTAACAAGGGCGGGGTGTTATCTTTTGTGATTCAGAAGTCGCAGGGCGACAACTAGTGGGCGGCTCCTGGAGAAGATGGGTTGGAATGTTCCAGCAGTAGCTAGCCAGGGAGAATGGCAGAATTGGGCATAAGCTGAAACAACTCAATTCTGACGGAAAAAGAGAGAAGGCTGGTATTTTATAAAACAAACCAGGCCAGGCACGACAGGCACGACAGGTACGACTAGTACAACTGGTGCGTTTTGTGTTGGATGGAATGTAATGTGTCGAGTCACTTGCAGAATTCAGAAACTTGCAAACATCTATGCAACTATGGGATCGGAGTGAGGAGAAGCTCGCATAGGGCGGGAAGCGGCATCTCGAATCCAAGTCAAGTTTTTCGAGGTGGGACGTGGGACTTTGGGTTCAATCTGGAACGTGGACTTGACTTGTGACTTGGACTTGGGACCTGGGATTTGGGCGTTAAAGCATAACGACTTCCCAATTTTTTCTTGTCCCTCTTACCTTCCTTTCCGCAAGGCCTTGAGAAGCCGTTAGGTTAGAACTAGATGTGTCACTGGCCTCCATCCCGCCTCAAGCTCACCAATGACGTCGCTTAGTTAACAATAATGAATTTGGTAGTCTACCTTCGTTTACCGGGAACCAATTATAAAATGGGTCGTTTGTGCCATATATTATCACAGACGGGTGAGAAAATGTCTTGGGTTTGGGTATCATAAACCCCATAAGCCACTTGGACAATCTACGAGTCATTGTAGCGAGTTGATACGGCAATGATGAAGAAATGGATGAGTCGTCATTGGCTATTTTTTATTGCCAGCTGACACAGAAACGCTTACAAGCCCTGTTGAAAGGAGATAAGTTGGCAAGGTTGCACTGGTTTACAAGCCCAACGGGAGGGTACGACGCAGGCCATGCAAGAAACACAGGGGACAGCAGGGGGACAGAGGGGAAACAATGGAGGGGCCCTTGCTAGGTACAGGGCTAGTACAGAGCCATGTCGTGCACCACCATCGGCCTGTGATTCGCCGATCTGCCCGCTGTCGGAGGGGTACCAGCCCAACCAGGGCACGCCTAGAACCTCCATCGACCGGGGGCTCGGTACTTTCAACTACCTTGCAACAAATCTCGAGTTTTTTCTCCTGGCGACGTTCTACACAAAAACCTCTACCGGCATTCATCGCGACCCAAGTGCAGTCCAACCAAACACCTGTGGTGGCAGCAATATCATTTGAGTCGGTTTCACGGTCTAGCATCCTAGACAGTAGAGGCCAGACATGCCTCAAGCGAATGCCGCCCCGGCCGGGGATGCTCGCGAAGAGCAGGGCGTAAGTTGACGCGTTTCAGACATCTTGCATTGTGCAGGTGTTCAGCTTTGTTCGCCGTAACTATTCAGAGTTCACGCTAATGTTGTTGTGTTCAGGGGCAATCTGTGCTTTACAAGATCGTCCAGGGCGTCGCTATCTGGTTTGGTATGCAATTGTTGATGAAGCAGATCACCGGCAACAAGTCGCAAACTGCTACAGTCAAAGACGCCTCTGGGGACGTCGTCCAGGTCCCTGCCAATACCGGCGACATTCCGGCCTACCAGCTACGACCGAGTAACCTCGACGAGGGTGCAGTCTGGAACCCTATTCCGCAGCGACTCGCTCCTATCTGGCCCATCGATAGCGCCGTCGATATCGTCGTTACACTCTCGTCGTCTTACGTCCCGGCCAAGATCTCCAGCGTAGCAGAAGAATATGTGGCTCTCAGCGAGAAAGGTTTCAAGCTAGGAAATTCGAGCGACACCAGAGTTGCCGAGACCACATTCCAAGTACCGACATCTGTTCAGAAAAATGGAACACTCTGGGGACATTTCTATATCGGCTTGACTGGTGTTAATCTCGATCCCAAGGAGCCCGGATTCGACCCGGCAACGGCTTTCCACTTCGTATACCCCTTGACACAGTATATCCCGAAGAAAAAGGAGAGAAAGATGCGCAACTTGCTGGAAGACAAGCCAGAAGAGGACGAGGAAGAACCTGAAGAGCAGACAACAGGACCCATCATCGCGAACTATTATCACCCTAACACCAGCTTGGCGTTTGTCCCTGATATGGGTATTCTCAACTACCCTCAGACACAACCGGCACTTCGACAATTCGTGCATCCCGAGGTAAACTTAACTCTATCCTTTTATTTAATCCGACCACGCTAATAAGTTTCACAGGCAACAGGTGCTCGAGATGGCTCTGGCCAAAACTCTTGGTACTGTATGTTGCTCATTGCTCTGCTAGTTGGTATGGATACCTAAGTAACAAGACACTAACATGTGTGACAGACCCGACTCTGTACGTTAACACGTTTTGGCAAATGAGGAGTCACATGACAATTCTCAATGAAACAGTCAAGACCCTGCCATTGCGCCTTGATTTGAGCAACATGAAGAACTGGAAGTTCAGCATCCTCTCCTCTGTTGACTTCAACTCTAAGCAACAAGCCATCCAGGCTGCCTACGGTGGCCCTATCCCCGGTGGCGGGGACGGCAGTGAGATTGAGATGATTAAGGAGATATTCCTCGATACAAACCCCTATCTCCTTGGAGTTACCGCCGCGGTGAGTATCGTGCATCTCTTCCTCGAGATGCTCGCTTTTGGTTCCGACATCGCCCACTACCGCAAGAAGAAGGACAACGTCGGTATTTCGGTTCGCTCGATTCTAGCCAATGTCTTCATGCAGGCGGTTATTTTTCTCTACCTGATCGACAACTCCCAGAACACGAGCTGGATGATCCTTGCCTCTCAAGGTATTGGTATCCTCATCGAGTTCTGGAAGATCACCACTATCGTGGATGTCAGAATACGACCAGCACCACCGGGATCACTAATTCCGTATCGGGTGGCATTCGAAGACAAGTACAAGCTCAGCGAGACGGAAGAAAAGACCAAAGAGTATGACGAGATCGCTTTCAAGTACATGTACGTTGCGGGTGTTCCTCTACTCGTCGGTTATGCCATTTGGTCTCTGGTTTACGAGTCCCACAAATCGTGGTATTCGTATATCCTCACAACACTTGTCGGATCAGTCTACGCGTATGGATTCCTCATGATGGTACCGTCTCTATACATCAACTACCGACTCAAGAGCGTGGCACACATGCCGGGCAAAGCGATGATGTACAAGTTCCTGAACACATTCATCGACGACCTCTTCGCCTTCACCATCAAGATGCCACTCCTGTATCGTCTAGCCACGTTCCGTGATGACATTATCTTCTTCATTTACATATACCAGCGATGGGCATACAAGGTTGACTACACCCGAGTCAACGAATTTGGCCAGGGCGGTGATGACGAGACCGAAGAGACTAAGACGGATCCCATGTCTCTGCCCAAAGATGATGCCTCTACTACCAAGATTACTGGGAAGGTTGCAGGAACTGCATCGGCTAGCGGTGCGGACAAGGGTGCAGCAAAGAAGAGAAAGTAGTCGATGGAATACTACCAGATGAGTGGTTTATGAAGTCGACCCTAGATGATAGAGTTTTAGTGGCCTAAATATGTATAGGCCACATTAATACTAGAATTTCGGATACAGCCAACAATCTTCCCCTTAGTTGTGGCATAATTCTACTAGATCATCATGTTTTACTAAATGTCTATTCCATACGTACTTATGAACCAGGACACAAGCCGCATATCTCGGCATGTGGGTATATCTATTAGAGTCAGAGGTTGTTAAGCCCGTATCGTCGCCAATCAAAGATATCTTCCCTGTACGGTCTTTACCAGCTCGCATGCGTCTATCAGCCCTAAAATGCAAATGATTGACCTAGTAGCAGCGGACATTTCCGCGCTAAGTCGGGATAGGACGAGTAAGGATGGGGGATAGGCGACCTGGCGTCTGGGGCGTGAAGAGACCTAATGCATGTCTCTCAATATTCTCTTGGCGCTTGGGAGCTCTTACACCTAGACTCCCTGCTCTTCGTTAAACGTAGCAGAATTCGGATAGTAACACATGCAGCTGTTTCCTTTTTGACCCTTATAACTTTCTCATATTTTCTATTTTACTTACTTTTTCATAGCATACACCTTCTTACTTATAAATACCTGGGTTATTGCGTAGGTAGTTGATGTACTTCTAACTTACATCTTCGCTTACCGACGTTTGAAGCTACCCCCAAGCTAAACAGATAACGCTATCTTATCGCGTCGTCCCTTGCGTTTCGATAAATCGGCACGGGTAGAAAATCATCTGCACGACCTAACTTTAGTAACACGGGACGGCACTTACGTATCATTACGTTTCGCCATTGATTAGGTACTCTACAGATCTAGGGTCACCTTAAGATCCGTCAAGAACGCCATATCGAAAAAGAAACCTCCAAAAGAACACGGTTTTTCCAAGAGGGCACCTTTTTTCTCTTATTCTCTCCTTACTCCTTATTAGAGGCGGAGCAGAAGGAGAGAAGGGAGTTGTGTGTGAAACAATCACAAAAGCTAAGAGCTAGCATCAGCCCTACGATTACCTAACGCTTCCCCCCTCGTCTCGTTTGGAGGACTAAAGGGGAGAAGGAAGCAAAAGGCAGAAAAACAGGAGGACATGAGCCACGAGACCGTCGGCTCGCTCCTAGCCGTCATCGCGAACTCGCTCAACGATGGCCTCCGCATCATGATGTTCGCCGACAAGCGGACGTGGGGGCCCGACGAGTTCGAGCAGCTTCGATTGTTGGAAGAGACCCTCGACGAGGCCAAGAAGGACTTCCAGGAGCTGCCCGCGCTGGTCAACGGGCGCACCTATTACGAGAACGATCGCATTAGTATGTTGTTACACCTACCCACCCATCTACTCACTCGCACAATCGCACAATTCCAATCCTTCGTTCCCGCATCTTTCCCCGTAACACATACACTAGCACGCTTGCTTTGCACGCCTTGAAAGAGAAGTTGACCCTAATCAAAGCTCCCCGTTCCGAATAGCCGACTCCCTCGAAGACCTCCGGATCCTGTGCACGCGCTTCGAGCTACACACGCAGACCTTCAAAGACTGGGTGCGGTCAGGCTGCAGCAGCAGCAGCAACCCCGACTTCGACGCCGACGCCCTCGCCCGCGGGACCACCACACTCCGCCGGGACCTGCAAGAT
>JAOXNQ010000003.1:2804129-2865454 GCA_028571165.1 Hypoxylon perforatum | reverse complement strand
TGGCGCGACGGACCACACTAAGACGTAAGCATATATGTACCTTTCATCAAGCAAGTTTACAATATCAAGGTGAAATCATATCAGCAGAGCAGCAACGTGCCGGTCGATGAGGAGAGGAGAGCGTGTGCGCAGGCGGGTCGGTTTGAGCGCCACGGCGAGAGGGACGTGGCGTTCGTGTGCGACTTCTGCGACGGGTTTCTGGTCTGGGATGATCTGCGCGCGATGCCGTCGACGCGGTTGCAGCAGCAGCCGCCGCAGCCCGCGCCGAGCGATGAGGTTGAGCCGCAGTCTGCGACGAGCACGACGCCTGCTGTGGCGCCGGAGCGGACGGATAACAGGAATAGCAGTAACAGTGGCGGAAATTCCAGCGGTGGTACGGGGACGGCGACGGGGACGCCGAATTGGCAAGCCCACGGGATATCGATGACGAACGGGGAGGGCAAGACGATCGTGTTCGCGCCAGTGGCAGTCGCGAACCATCTCCCGCCGGACGCGGGCGAGTGGCGGTCGCGCATCCTGTGTCCGTACTGCGACGAGTACTACTACGAGGAGCAGGGCGACGACGACATGGAGCGCGTCAGGTACCAGCAGGACGACAGGGGGTTCGACGGGATTAAGGCTTTTCAGGATCATCTGGAATGGAGCCATACGTCCATGGTGCCGAGTACTTCGAGTTGCGGGGTGATGTGAAAGGGGTAAGAAGCAGAAGCGAAGAATTATTTTACATACATGTCGACACGATACGGCGTTTTTGGGGAGGGAGCCTGTTAGACTTAGGCAGAAGGGGGGAATTTTATTTGAACGGCCTCGGGTCGGGAATGAGAGCAAGCAAAGGCGTTTAGGCGTCCATATTACGAAAATAAAGGAAAGGGCCTCATTATAGCTATGACACAGAACCCAGCCTACAAATTTAGAGCTGATAGGGAGTAATCTCAGTCACGCGTTGAAACAAGAAGCATAATATTGAATACGTCCATTATTGACTTAACATTAGTACTCACTCAGAGAGGCCCCTAGAAATATCGCCTCCCTGTGCGCTTGAGCAGCTGCTGCTTTAATACATCTGAAGCTCAACCCCACGCCCCTTGCCTGCTTGCTAGCGTTTTCTCACCAATACTTAGGTAGGTGGTAGTATAGTATATGTTTGTACATGGTCTTAAGAGGGAATCTACACCGTATCACACCCTCACGTGCCGTATTACTTTCCTTCTCTTCCGCTCCGCGCCCCCTAGAAGAACCGCATCCAGATAAAAACGATAACAATCAGCGCGAATATACCAACAGGCGCGTACTGCTTCAGCAGCAAATCCCAGTTGATCTTAACAGCCGCCTTCCGGTACTTGCGGCTGTCGTCCCGCAGCCGGGAGCTCATCTCGCCCATGCGCTCGAGCGAGTCGCCGCGGTACAGCAGGTCCTCGATGTTCTTGGTCATGACCTGCGTGACGTCGCGCAGCTCGTCGTTGACGCGGTCGAGGTTCTGGGCCGCGCGCGCGTCCGCGTACAGCGCTTTGGTCCGCCCGATGAACGTGTCGAACTCCATGAACGCGTACGGTCGTAGTTGCGGTGAGTGCAGTTGCTGGGTTGAGTACGACTGTAGGAACTCGGCGGAGAGATCGGAGAGGTACGTGAAGGCGAGCTTACGCGGGTAGGAGCGCTCGCAGATGCACATGTATACTATGTCGTTGGCGATCAGGTAGCTATGGTTGGGTGGGTGGTTAGCGGAGCTGCAACTTATATAGGTGCCGAGGGATCGAGGGAGGGGAGTTATAGGTAGATTCTGTTGGGGGCGTACTGTAGTGTGTAGTTTCCGCTCTCAATGCTGGCTTGTTGTTCGGCATTGCGGTTTAGTCTTCGTAATATGATCTTGGTTTGCGACTTGACTTCGGACAAGGAGGTTTCTGTCTACGGATCGGCAACGTGTCAGTATAGGGGAATCGGCCGGCGGTGGTGAGGGGTTTGGTATCATACTTGTTCATCGTCGACGGATGCGCAGAGCATCAAGCCTGTTTGCTGCAATTAGTCCAGCTCTCTGAATACCTGTATGAGCTTAGGTAGACGGTACGCACCATCGCCCAAGCGGGCTATCTGTGTTGACCGGATCATCTTGGGAATGTGTATGTAGTTTCTGTATTTTCGAGGATTTCCGGTCGATTGCGGAGGTTATAAGTGATCTCCTTCTCGTGCTCAGTTGGTCGTGTACTCGCACTAGGAAGCACTAAGGATCGGCAGTTCGAGGATGGACCTAAGGTGGTGGTGATAGTGATAGTAGCGTATACGTGTCTAGTATAAAAACGGCAAGCTGCAGATAACTCAACTCCAACAGACAGGGCCCAAGATTATCCCTTTCGTATGGTATGTTAAGAAGAATTGACTCGGTTGATTATTTGCTTTCTGATTGTGAGGACAAGTTTCAAAATTTTGCACCTATCGGAAAGGGATTGTCCTATTGGTTTGCTGTAGATGAGGTATAGAATTTCTATTTCGTTCAGATGGAATGGCTTGGTAGCAATTCAAGCTTTCAATATTCAAAGTTGACAGGATAGTCCAAAGTTATGCAGGTTACAGTAATGCAACGTCAGGCATTGCAGGGATGACATATACTGTACGTAGGTACTTGTTGTAGGCCCAGTTGGCGGGCACGGTCCAGGCACCTCCAGGCACCTCCTATCGATACTGCTAAGTTGGTATCAGATTAATAGGTTCGTGCCTAGCTGCATGCCACTTAAACTTATAAGATCTCCCCTGTATATGACCTCGCAGCCTCAGCCTCAAGCTCATTGTGTATATATAAACCAATCATAAAGAAAGAATGACAACTCACAACTTCAAAGAGACCGTAGTTCTTTCCAACTTGTTGCCTGATATCGGCATGGTAACCCACAGCTCACCTGTTACTTAGTTTGGTCTGTGCTAATGATTAAATGAGACCTGTACCTTTGGTGCACACGAGGTCCCCATACGGATCTACCTAGGTGCATATATTGACTTGTGGTTTGGCCGGGCGATACGTCCTAACAAGCAACCTTTCCTGAACTGCTCAGCCCACTCCTCTACTTTGAATACCAACTTCATATTTTGATATCTGCTCTAACATCAGTTTCCATTCGGATCATCTCGTCATGCCTCGTCACAGGAAGACCAACGTCCCCGGCCAGCTCTCGGGGGCTCTCATGAGGACCACCAGAGCTAATTCGAAAGCATTCCATCGAGAAGCTCCTCAAGAAGAGAACATCGCAGAGGAGATCACAGTCCGCGTCACCCGCGCCAAATCTCAAACGAGCAGCCGCCCTTCGACTGCGAACAGTGATGCCGCCACCTCTTCTTCTCAACAGAGCAGACGACGAATCACACCCGCTCCGAGCAAGGATGGCGATGTCGAGATGCTAGATGCGGTCTACAGTATCGAAGAACCAGACGAGCCCGCCGGCTCCGGTCCAGCTCTTAAGAAACCCAAACCTACTACTATCAAGAACGTTACCGCCTCCGGTTCCCGCAAGGGCAGATTCAAATATGACAATCCGGATGAGATGCTGACTAACTCCAAGTCACCACTGGCTACTGTCAACCTACGAGTGCGTATATATATTTATTGGTGTTTTCATCCGAAATTTTTGAGATCCTATTTATACCTGCCTCCCACCTCACCTCCACTCTCACTCATACCCCCACAATCACATTCAAACCTCATGTTATAACCTACACTAACCCACCACCCAGGACCTCCTCTGCAGCCCCAAAGCATGGAATCTTCTCAGCCGCGACGAGCAGCAGCGCATACTCACACTATTCCCGGAGAAAGAGGTGTTGGACAAGGACGCGCAGTCAGCACGCCCCAACATCGCGGCGCTGCGCAACAACGACAACTTCCGGCACGACACTGCGCGGTACCAGGATGGGCTGTCGCGGGGCTGGCACGACCCGGAGTGGGTCGAGCAGGCGCACGCGGCCCACGCGCAGCGCCGCGCCGGCGTCTACGACGAGTACCTGGCTTCCCGCTTCCAGGAGGACTGGGGTGTAGCCATGCCCCCGATGCCTCGCTGGGAGGATCACGCGGTGCTGGGCCCGGAGTCGGTTTTGAGAGCGGGTTAAGATGAGGATGGTCAATCTGACGCTGGTAAAGCAGGTCAGCCGGATCGGGAAGACCGAGAGGAGCAGGAGAAGCCGCAGGAGGTCGCGGATCAGGAGGGTAATGTCAAGAACGTGGAGGATCGCGGGGAACCGGATGCTATGCAGGGACTGGAGAGTACTGGTAAAGAAGAGATTCAAGACAGCAGTGACAATTTATGAGGAGTGAATCACTGGAATGGGGGCCGGTCCGAGCATGATGTTGTATTAAGATCAAGCCTATAGGCGCTGTGTCTAAGCTGATCTAGGAGGAATGAATGACTGCAGTTTTGACCACAACTTAATTAATGAGTAATGAGAATGAAGGAGGAGTAACGGCAAGAAAATATACAACATGCTCGCACCGAGATTCGCCATTTTCATTTGCTGCGTAGAACGTGATTTTGCCTATGATTGTACCTGGTTGTTACTACCTATGGACTGTCATGTGCCTCTATTCATATCTTATACTCTACTCCTTTCACTCTAGCTGTGTAACGTCAAGATGTATTAGACGCAAGCTAGCATCATTCTATCCTACGAATAATATGACCCGTCTTGGTAAAACCCTAGAAAACACTTATATTGCTATAACCGGATACTAGGTACGTAGAGACTCTCGTCACATTGGCTTCACAAACAGCCATACATATAAACGTCCCCCCTGAATCTTACATACAGCCAGCCTCTCTTCCACCCTGCCTCTTCCACCCTTCCACCCTATGCACCTATTCCACCCTGCCCACCCTGACCACCCTACATCAGCAAATCTAGGCCGAATACAAGAATGTCACCCATCGCCCATGCCTATTCAAGGAGTTTCTATGTAGTTTTCCAACGGGATGAGCCAAAGTAACGCGAAACTTTACTGCCAGGAGCTTACCACCATGGTTCAGTACCATTCACTACGTGGCTCGCAGCTGGGCATTAATGCCGCTAGCGCCGCCTCTTACGACAATGATAGAATGCAGCCAATAGCTAGTCCTTCTCAGGCTGGTGTCTCTTATGAGGCACCGCTTGGTAAGTTTTTTTTTTAGGCTGACCAGGCTTTTTGTTCCAAGAGACTGCACGTGTTCAAGAGCAAGCTGAATTCACCTGCGTCGTCTGTTTTGTGGAGTGTGAAAGCCACTCTCGGCTTGCACAGCATGGCAAGCAGCAAAACCATAAGCCATATGGCTGTCCCTGCAGCAACAGTGCCAGGTTCACAAGGGTCGATGCACTTAAACGCCACATCGCCACACACTCTGACGTGTCTAAACGGAGGTACCCTTGCGAATACTGCGGAGATCGTCAGGGCGAGAATGCCTTCTATCGCCGAGATCACCTTCTCCAGCATTATAAAGGCCCCCATAGAGACGACGACAGAGTCCCTGGGCACCTAAGAGGGTTACCTAACGCGGTAGTCAACAGCCAAGACATCTATGACTTATCACAGCATTCGTCTGAAGGGCCACCCGAATCATTACAGTTTGAACCGCAACAGCCCCTGCTCGAATGCACCTTGCCAGGTTGCGACCAACCACATGGTCACATTTTCCTCAGCCCAGAGGAACTCAACGAACACCAAGATATGGTGCACCCCATGTAGGACGCTGGTCATTAGCTCTTGTTATTAGAGTCATGTCGGCCTTGGCTTATTGTTTTTGGATTCTACTGGTTTCTGCTGCGGTTTGATTTAAGTGGTCAGACGTTAAAGGCTTACCTAAGGTGATATTAGAATGAAGGTGGAGGATCACGATCGTTATTGTTTGACGGCCATTTTAGGTTGAAATTTTATCACGAAATCTTTATGTTTCCCTTTGATAAGTATTTGGCTTTTATTTATTTATTTTACTTCAAAAAAGTAAAAAAAAATTCATATGTATAAGGTAGTTGGTTCAGTCTGTTAGTTTTATTTTATGTTTTCATAAGATTGTCAGATTATCTCTTGCAAAATCTGTAGTAGCTCTAGTCTTTCGTTACCTTCCATCAAGCAAATAAACGTACCAATTCTTGG
This sequence comes from Hypoxylon perforatum, assembly GCA_028571165.1. Classification (NCBI taxonomy): domain Eukaryota; kingdom Fungi; phylum Ascomycota; class Sordariomycetes; order Xylariales; family Hypoxylaceae; genus Hypoxylon; species Hypoxylon perforatum. The sequence continues at coordinate 2,859,354 of JAOXNQ010000003.1, read as the reverse complement.
AAATAATCTCACAATCAGTTTATTCTGATATTCTGATTTCATCTATCTTTGTACATTGATAATTCTTCGCCATCTCACCCACAGCACAGCACAGCACAGTATTACCCCTTCCCCTTTCCACACCCCTTCCTCTTTATCATTCCAACACATGTCCCTCCACTATCTAACATAAGCTTCCTTAATTCCTCTACACTCTGTCCCGCACGCTCACAAAGCACGGGCGTCTAGAATGCCATATCCGCCTCTCCTTAGCCCCCAGCACAGCATCCATCATGATCTCCGTATCGGACCTCTCCCTCCGCTCCCTTCCCCCTCCCCCTGCATCACCACCCTTTCCCCCTTTCCCATCCCCCTTCGCGCTCCACAGCCGCGTCTCCTCAACCGAAGCCGAGATCTCGAACTCACCGCGACACAGCGGCACCGCACCTAATAGAACCTCAACGCTAGACTTCGCGTCCAGCAGCGGCAGCGCCCGCTGCAGCGTGCCGTTCCACGCAAACTTGCGCGTGAAATCGAGGGCGACGCTAAGGGGCCGGTGGCGCAGCGACGGCATGAGTCTTAGGGTCGGGAAGATGGGCTCGCTAGTGCGGTTCGTGACGACGACGCAGACCTGGGCGAACTCGTCGACGAAGACCGCGCTGTTTTTACTACTATTCTGCTGCTGGTGCGTGGGGGAAGCAGGAGGTGAAGAAGATGGGGATGAAGGGGAGGAGCCGTCTGCCGCCGCCGAAGAGGTACTCTCGACCGAGATATTAATACCAACCTCATCGATCTTAACCGCCTCGATCATGCGGGGCGCGAGGCGGATGCCGCGGAGCTCGATAGTACCCTCTCTAGCAGGCCCGGACAGCGTCTTCCAGGAGCCGGCGAGGCGCTCGAGGATCTTCTCGCGGTACCAGAAGGCCTCGCGATTACCCCGCTCGATCTCGGGGGTGATCTTGCTGCTGCTGACGACGAACTGGCGCTGGCGTGACGGATTAAGCGCCGGGATCGACGCGTGCGGGTCGTCGATGTAGACCCGCGGGACCGGGAACACCACACGGTTCGTGTTGCCCGGCAGGATGTGCTCCGTGATCATGATGCCGTCGTCGGCTTTGAGGCAGACCTGCATGTCGCTCGGCCAGGCGTTTCGGAGGTCTAGTAGTAGTAAACAGTGGTCTTCCGATAGCGAAGAAGTCTCTTCTACCGCATCTTTTGCGCCTAGGCGAGACCAGATAGGCTTTGGCACCTCGCCTTGTATAGGTAACACATCCATTCTTGCTAGCTCCACGCTGGCATTAACGGTTATGGTGAGGTCAAGGCAGACCTGGCGAGTATAGAACTTGTCCTTAATTTCTGCTGGAGGAACGCCGAGGTGTGCATAGTCGACTTGGATAGTTCCATTAGTGAGGCCGGGTTTCCCAAGAATCTCGAACTCGAAAGTGGCTGTGCTCCCTGGAGCTATATATCTCTTAGAATCATCCATCTTGCGTAATCTCAGAGCCTGTTTTCTCGCGAGAATGAGTTCGTATTCGTATAACTCGGCGGGCGTTGCATCTCTGCTCGTTAACGCCGTCTGCAGGGGCCCCAGAGTCGAGTCCTGGAAAGAGAAGAGTAATAGATCGGCTGGGGTAGATGTAGAGAGGTTTTGGAGTGTCACGGAGAAGACCTGTCGCTCCCCTTCCAGAATCATCACCGAGGACTGGAACAGGGACGTAGACTTGATGACAACAACGGGCTGGGCCGAAATAGCGCTCAAACCGATGCTGTCGGTCTTCAACGAAGGTCCAGGGAAAGGAAGTTTCTTGTTTTGCTCCAATGCCCCCAATCCAATCCCCTTGATCTTCGTTTCCGTATCTGGAGCCCATGGCTGAGGAAAAATGGGAAATCTTCTCTCGCGACATCCACGTACTTTAACAATGGCACCGGTAATCTTCAAGGAGCCTTCAGATTTAGGTGTTCCAAATAGCTTCAGGGTCTGTGTGCGATACGGCCCTATTATTGTGCTGGTATTCGACGACTCGAAATCGGCTCCTTCCGCGTCTAGTCTGATGCTTTCGATATCCACGTCGATTTCGTAGGGATTTTGAAGCGTGATTCTAAACGTTGCTGCTTCTCCAGAAACAAGCATCCTCTCCACTGCCGCCTTGTCTGCTGCTCTTATAAATGGGTTATAGATAAAAGGGTTTACATCTTGCGAGGTGCGGGCGGTGGTTACACCGGGCAAGACGTTCTTAGAATGTGGCGTGGGTGTTCTCGTCGGTGGTAGGGGATCCAACGTGATCCCTCGAACGAGAAATTCGTCCCAGTACTCCGCGGCAAGGTGTCCCAGACCTAATCTCTGAGACAGGCTGGACGTTTTGGAAATATTAGTTACAAGTCTGACCTGCTCATCTCTCGTGATTATTGGAGCTGCATCTTCCCGACGCGGCCCTGGTGCGACGCCACTCCCGGCAGTGCGCAGCAGGTCGCTCGAGTATTTCAGTACCCCGTTGAAATCTGGCAAGGCTTCAGAGAAATTGATACAAGCTCGAAGAATGTTAAGCTTGACATTGTTGATCCCAAACTGTCTAGCTGAGGACTGAATTTGAATTCTCGAGATGACGCTAGCGTCTGTGTCGCTTACCTGGTGAGGTTCGTCAGAAGAATCACGAACCGCATCGTCGAAGCTGACTACTCCATAGGTTTTGCATAGGAGCCCAAGGAATGCGTCGATTCCATGTTCTATGTCCCCCTCGCCAAGCTCAAGAGCCCCTGCGCCATTACCGTGGCCATTAGCAGTATTGAGAGCCACCAAACCGGCTGCTGGATGAATACCAACTTCAGCAGCGCCTCGCGTTCTCGCTTCAACTAGCCCTCCGATTAATACAGACACCAACTCTCGCATTACCAAAGCCTTCTTCCTATGAAACCCTAATGAACCAAGGACAGATGCAATTCCGCTGAGAATAATCGCACGATCTACCGTCGTGAGCAGTTCGGGCGCCGACGATGGGAACGCTTTGAATAACAGAGTAGCAATTTGAGAGCGTGGCGGCGAGATCGTCAGTCGAGGTGATGTGTTTAGGGGTTTTGTAGGCCATTTCCCGGATACTATGCTTTCCAGGGATTTCTTATTAAGCGTGCCTTCACAAAGATGAAGGGCCGTGAGTAGACTGCAGAATCGAATAACAGATTCTGATAGTGGCAGTGGGGGGAGTTGTTCGCCGGATATTCTCGAATACAGCCCTATTATTCTCTCCAATAAATCCGGTAAAATGGTTTGAAGATTTCGTAGGTGCTTGGGCTGATTAGGGTCACCTTCCTCGGCGGATGGGCCTTTGGATATGCTGCTAATGGATTTTTCATTCGCAGGGAGACATATCGTAGGAACTTGGAACTCGACCCCAATCCAGCCGAGTAAAAGTAGGCAAATGGTAATTAGCTCGAGCGCCTTACCATGCCATAAATGGTCGTTGATAGACTTCGCAATAGTCGCACCCTCGACCAGCTCCTTCAATGCATCAGTCCACCGACCAGCCTGCAGGTACAAGGATCCCACCAAGATGATCACTCGCCCTCGCCCTTTGTTCCTCCATCTCTCATTTAAACCACCAGGTCCAAAGCCTTGGACTGAAATCTTGTCCGAATTGGATGCCTTCGAACCTCCAGCAGAACCCGGCCGAGACGTCGGCCCTTGCTCAGAACCTGCTACGTCTGTACTGCTTCCGTTCGCGCTGGTAATGTCTTCAAATGTTGTTGGAGGATTAGATAAGCCACTGCGGACAGGGGTCGTAGGTCGCCCTGAAGGGGTCGAGTTGCCAGATCCAAACGGAAGTGACTTAAAGGGTACTGGCATTGACATCCGGGCTTGGCTCCTATCTGGGGCGCCGCCAGTAGAGGCTGATCTCGTGACGGTAGACACAGCGTACTGTGAGTTTCGCCGCCCTGCTGGGTTCGCATCATCTGAAGTCCAGGCAAGGTTCCCATTAAGGCCCGGTCTCGTGGGAGCTTGACCTGGCGAATCTATAGATGTCATTCCTTCAAAGGATTTCGCAAGGGTAGTCATCTCTGCCAGCAGCAGAGATGATATATCGCACATAATGGTTTTTATCGTAGTTCTCTTCGAGTTTTCCACCGGCGGGATCGTCTTGATGCCTTCTGGTATAGGAATCGTGTTGTCAGTGTGCGGCTCATAGTCGAAGACCAGCACTTGGTGCGTGAGGATGTTTGGATATGAGTCCCTCAGCTCTTCAAGTTCTTGATACAGCGTCCTTATGTTCCTCTCCGCCATAGTCGGCGCGTAGCCGTTGGCCGACTGTCTCTTGCTAAATGCCACATTTTCGAGCTCGTGTCCATCGGCGATAGCAATAAGTGCGAGAGGTTCGCGGAATAGTTCGAAGGGGGTTAGAGAGAGGTGGGACGGAGGTGGTACGTGGGTGAGTAAATCGTAGAACATGGCACCATCGGGGAAGGCGAGGGGAGTGAACATATCTAAGCAGTGAGTTGTTAGCTTTCTGGACATGACGTCTTATAGCAGTACATAATGGCATACTCCGATTTGGTCGCCCATCGGCGCTGATATCGCGAAGGTAGACAACAAGTTCCTCGTTTAGTCTCTCGACGAAAGAAGAGAACCTGTCTCGCTTGATCTGGCCGAGGGGCAAGACTAACGCCCGTACCCTCGCCGGGGCGACGGGTAGCATGAAGTCCAGGCTCATCCTAGCATCTGTCTAGACTCCTGACCAACATAACAGAACAGCCGCATGCCGATCGAATTCGGGGTATGGATTTCGAGGGGGGCGGCACGACTTTCGCGAAACTTGCATGCGATCGCAAATGTCGTTCAATACGGGTACCGATTACTCGATTACGGAAACGAACGTGGTCGCAGATTAAAAACTCAACTCTCCTGCTGCAGGTAATGCGTAGTACACGCAGCTATCATGATTAAATGCAATGTTTCTTCGCAGACGAGAATGACGATGCGAAGCCTAAGTTCCAAGCTCCTGAGCCTCGTGCGCAGGCCGCAGAGAACTGACCAATCAGAGCTAAGACAAGCTAGCAGGGATGATCCTGAACGGGAAAGTCCCGTCCGGGGTTGACAGGTACGCAGGTACAAAGGTACAAGGAGAGATGATCAGTCACTTCCATCCTCGTCTGATACAATTCTAATTCATTGTCATTGAGTGCATCGCTTCTTAAATGGGTATGTTATGATGCAGGAGCCCGCGTAAAAAAAAATTATTAAAAGAAGAAGAAGAAGAAGACGAAGAAGAGGGAGAAGAAAAAGAAGAAGGTTAAAAAAAAAAAAAACTCGAGGATTTCAGAGCGATAACCCAACTATTACTATAGCTCTCCGGTTGTAATTGAATCTTCTATATCTGAGTGCTGCGTGTATTTAATGATGCTGTTGTATTTGTGAAGCTACTTCTCCATCTCTAAAACTTGTATGCTAGAATGCTAAAATTCCATATTATAAGAGACATATACTAGGTAGCTTTACATAATTGCGTCTTTTTTTATTAAGCCGCTCAGTTCGGATTGTTTAAGATAAGGAGGTATTGGCGGGATTTCATTAGGCTCCATCATAAGATATAGTACTCTGGTAATGTTATGGTATGGGAATCTCAATCTCGAAAAAAATGGAAATATTGCTGTCTTAAGGGACGTTTAACTTCGTTTGACTTCGGACGTTTTATAGTCTCACCTCACACATCGTCATTTCATACCCATTTACGGTATCAATTTCTACGTCAATTTCTACGACGTAGTACTTGACGGACCCGTAGCTCCTTCCGGTTTCCCTTCAGCCTTAGCCTTACCTTGGGTGACCTCGTTCTTGAGCTCCGACTCGAAGATGTCGACCGCGACGCTCGCCTCCACGAAGTCCTCGAGCTCCTCCGTCACCGTCTTCAGCTTCTCCTTGACGGCCTCTGCGCCCTCGAACCCAACGATGTGGCGCGCGGGCGGGTTCTCGTGGCCGCCGATAGCCGTGAGCGCGTACACGGTCTCGCCGACGAGCCTATCCATCGACGCCTGTGGCAGCCGCGGGTACCTCTGCACGATGTCCGTCTCGGAGGGCTCGAGGGCGGTCTCGGGGTTCAGGTTGAGGACGTTGGTGAGCATGTCGCGGACGCTGGGGGCGGGGTTGTTCTCGCTGTCGTAGTGGGCGAGCGACGGCGAGAAGACGATCTTGTTGGTCAGGGACTGGATCTCCTTGTGCGGCTGCACGACGGTCACCTTGATGTTGAAGGGCGCCACCTCGTACGCCAGCGAGTCGCAGAACCCTTCGAGCGCCCACGTCGCCGCCGTGTAGATGGCCATCCCCGGCGTGCCGATGTGCCCGCCGATGCTCGTGAGGATCATGATGTGCCCCGTGTGCTGCGCGCGGAACGTCGGGAGCGACGCTTTGATGAAGTTCACCTGCGAGAAAAATATCGTCTCGAATTGGTCGCGCACTAGGTTCTGGGTCGCCGGCGACGTAGATAGCTCCTCGACGGTTCCGACGACGGCTATTCGGACAGAGTCATTGTGTAAGAATTCCTGTTTGCACCGCGCGCGAGAGTGATGTAGATCTGCGCGTAGAGAAAAGAGCTTGCATACCTTCAGAGGTGCAACACAGCAAAATATCTATGCGCCCGAAAACGTGCTTGGCCTCCGCGACAGCGGCGCTGCACTGACCCATTACCCGACCATCGCAGCGTATGCTTCGGATGCGATCTTTCCAACCTTCCCGATCTTTGCGATTGCTCTTACACTCATTAACCAGCTCGCGAAATTCGGCGCTGCGGTCGTCGTGCTCGATTTCGTGCGGCGGCAGGCAGGCGACGACGTAGTCACCATGGGTGAGCAATTGCCTTATCAATCGGACGGCCAGCGGGGTCAGGGACGAAGTAAGGAACCATGTTCGCGGGGAATTATGCGTCGCTACAACACAATTCATTAGTCGGGATTCCGTCGGCGACGCAGCATCTAGCCCAGAAAAGCATGGGTTGGCATCTCAGAGCGGGCTTCGAATGCAATTGCGGGTATGCGTCAGATTTTGGGTGAAGGAGAATTGGGGAGGGCGATTTGTTTGTCGTTTCGCTGTTTAATTCGGCTGCGTAAAGTAGCGCAAACACATGGGGAAATGGAACAAAAGGAAAAATCAGCTTAGGTAAGGGTGACAAGGTAGGGACATGTATTTAAAAAATTGGACGCACGGAAAGACGCTGCAGGAATTGAGTGCGAATGTCGTGCTGGCCCCGAAGACTCGGCGGCCTTCCTCTCGGACATTTTCCACCCCTTTGCTTTTCCTTGCCCTTTCGCTCGGTATCAAGGGTCGTTTCGAACCGCAGACAACTCAACAATTAGGAATTTACTGAAGACAGCACCGGTTCTACCAGTAATTCGTCATACCAAAACCGTAACCGATCGTAATGTGAAAAGACGTCAACCGATGGTCGATTTCTCTCAGGCAGTAGAGGCCTTGCTTCCAACATGACAAGTCCCAGGTCACGATAGTTATTCGAAGAGGAGGGAGTCGATTCTATTTCCGAACCATCAAGGAGACGGAGACAGGTGGAATCATGTATGCCCAAAGCAGTTATATTATGTCGTCGTATAAAGCAGCGCCGTGTTCCATTGGGAAGTCGATTCAGGGTAAGGCCTCATACGTCCTATCTTATACACATACGCTCCTCGGTGACTACCTGCCTACCTTTGTACTGATCAGTTTACCTCGCCTTTAAGTCTCCTCCCGTAGCTGGGGTTCCGGCAGTTGACGCATCCCGAGAGGAACCAAAGGCAACGCCAGGAAGATCATTGACCCCACCTCATAGGCTACAGCCGCAGAGGAGGTGGGTATGAAGGCCTATGAGAAAAGGCGCTGTCATCCCAATATGAGGTCGAGGCAGGATGGACAGGTCGGCTTGGACAGATTCCGTCTGTTACCGCAAGTTGGGGAACCCAAGGTGTCAGACAATATAACTGCCCTGTAATGACTGAGTAAGAATAGAGATTGGCCTGTCGGGTGCTGTCCTGGGCAGTACCTGGGCATGGTCTGGGGCATCCTGGGGGAAGTTGGGGTTGGCTGGGATCTACACCACGGCCGAGGTAGTAGTGTCAGTTCAGTTTCGGCAGCCATCTCGGATATCACAGATGCAATGCAACGACACCTCAATATAGTATCACATCGTGTTTCGAGCGTTTCTTGTAGTACCCTCTTTTTTTCTAGTTAGTAGAATCTGGGGAATCCTTGGCTACCTCCTAATCTTGATTTCTAATAAGATGTTGAAGATGTCTGTCAGGGGACCGTGAGGAGCTAGTACCCTACCTGCTATGTTCACAGCGTTCATCGTGTTCATCGTGTTCACAATGCATGTAGGAGAGACAGAAATCGGAAATCTGTGCGCCTTGTTGCCAAAGTGCCAACGAACTTATATCACGTTCATGCAGAATGCATGCGGTGTAAATATGTTGAGCAGTGTAGTATCTCCGAGGAGCATCGAAGGAGCATCGGGGCGCATCGACAATATGTAGCGTAGCAATGGGATATTGATCTCGTCTTCTTGAGTCTTGGTCTAGTCTTGGTCCAATATACCTATTTTGGTCCTATTTTGAGCTATATCATTAAGTCCGACCCGCAATCTCCAATTCTCCCCGACTAAAGGTTAGTACGATGCGATGCTGGGGAAGGTTGGCGGCGCCGTTTCTTTTCATCTGTCTAGATCTGAATTAGTTCTTCCGACGTCGGGGAAGAGCCTGTTCCGGGACCTGAGTTGATTGGGACCTAAAGGGACCTCTAACAGTCAGGAGTTGTAACTCGCTTGTCACCTGTTTCCACTTGCAAATCAGCAATTGACTTTTTGCTAGCCAGTCAGATGACTCAACTCCATATGAGGTATGCATTTTGGCCTCAAAACAGAAAATATAAAATAAAAACATAGGTAATACGTCATTGTGCTCGATTCTTTACTTTAATTCCCTGCTCCTTGTGTGTCTCATATCCTACCACTACCAAAATGCCCGACAGGGCAGATATCTCATATTTCGGCGCCGGGCCGGCACTGCTGCCCACCGATGTTCTCGAGAGTGCAGCTCAAGCTCTCCTGAATTACCAGTCCACCGGCCTGGGTATTGCGGAGCATTCGCATCGCTCTCAGTACGCTGCCGACATCATCAACGAGGCAAAGGCCGATTTGGCAACGTACCTCGATATTCCTGATGATTATGAAATCTTGTTCATGCAAGGTGGCGGAAGTGGCGAATTCTCCGCTACCGTCTACAACCTTGTCGGGGCCTGGGTTACCAGGAAGAAGGCCGAAATCTTAAAGCAGATGGGCGCCCAAGACGAGAAGGAGGCAAATCAAGAGGAGCTCGTATCAGCGCTTAAGAAGGCTATCGATAGCGAGTTGAAACTAGATTACCTAGTAACAGGCTCGTGGTCTCTGAAGGCGTACCAGGAAGCCGGTCGTCTCATTGGCCCGGAGTACACTAATCTGGCCACCGATGCCCGGAAGGCGAACGACGGGAAGTTTGGCAAGATCCCGGACGAGAGCACATGGAGCCTGTCCAAAAGCCCTGCCATGGTGTACTACTGTGACAACGAGACGGTAGACGGCGTGGAATTTCCCAAGTTCCCCGCCGCTCTGGGGCCTGACTCTAAGGGCGAGCGTCCCATCGTCGTGGCGGACATGTCCTCGAACATCCTGTCGAGAAGAATCCCGGTCGAGAACTTCTCCGCCATCTTCTTCGGCGCGCAGAAGAACATGGGCTCGACCGGGATCACCGTGGTCGTCATCAAGAAGAGCCTGCTGCCCCCGGCGTGCCCGCAGCCCTCACCAGCCTTAATGCGGAAACTCGGGCTCCCGGTTCCGCCGGTCATCTTTTCGTACGAGACCATCGCCAAGAACAACAGCTTGTATAACACGCTTAGCATCTTTGAGTACGGATCCATATCTTCCCCCCTGCTGCTGCCGGCCGTTGCGTTGTGTACCTTCGGTGTCTAACGTTACAATGCAGTGTCTACATCGCCGGCCAAGTGCTCAAGAAGATGCTGAAGGTGTTCCCCGAGAACAAGGTCGATGGCCAGGAGGCAGTTGCCAACCAGAAGGCCAAGATCATCTACGACGCTCTCGAGGCGCACCCCGACGTGTACAGAGTCGTTCCAAACAAGTCGGTTCGGTCCAGGATGAACATCTGCTTCCGTGTAACTGTTGTAAGTGTCGACCTGCATCTATAGTGATCTTTTGGTTTGCTTTTCGCGGAGAACGCTAATCTGTATCAAAGGACGGCGACACCGATGGCTCTGAAGCAAAGTTTTTGAAGGGCGCCACAGCTTGCGGGTTGACTGGCCTAAAGGGACACCGAAGTGTTGGAGGTATCCGTGCTAGCAACGTAAGTTACCATCTTTATCTACCTTGAGTACTGAAAAAATAAACTAACAATTCTAGTACAACACGATCTCCATTTCTAGCGCCGAGAAACTAGCGGACTTCATAAAGAGCTTTGCTCAGCAGTAAGTCTGCAAGGCTCAGCAGCGAATAAATGGAGTGTCATAGGGGAAGCATGGTAGAGTGCAGCTATTCTGGCACTCGTGTAGACTCAACCTATACCGAGTTTGGCTTGCGCCCAGGGTTTTCACGGATGGCGTTCGGTACATGCGCAGCAAGTTGCATTGCATAAAAGGGGGTTTTTAAAAGCAGCATTCAACATGGTTAGGTCGCCACATCAGTACGGTCGGTTGTTCTAGAAATCCTACATAGGTACCTCACTATAAACAAGATAATGGTCTGTCTTTATCCAGACTTCCAAAAGCCGAATTCAGCTGTATTCCACTTGCAGGACTCTATGCCGTGACACTTGAGGCGCCGATTTCAGCTTTCAGCCACTCTGGGATCTGCGGCGGCTGCTCCCATCCGTCCAGATACGATTCCTTCGGCACGCCCTCGCCGGAGGGCTTGGCGTAGATAGCCGAGATGTACCAGACCGTCTCGCCCTTCTTGATCGTGTGCTGCAAGGTCGGGATAACCGTCCGGCTCTCGACCAGGTTCGAGTTAGGGTCGGCGTTGACCAGGTTGGCGGCGCGTTCGACTTTCTCCTCGAGCGCCTTGATACCCACAGCCCCCTTGGACACCGCAAACGCGCCCTCTTTACCCGTGGACCAACCGTCCGGTGTGTTGAGGTCGTAGTTCCCTATGATCTTCGGGTGCGTGCCCTCGCACTTCGCCGCGTCGTACGGGTCCAGGTACCGGCCGTCGAGCGCGCGCTGGTTGCAGATAGCGAAGGCACCGTCGGCCGTCATGACCTTGCGCCCAGCGTAGATCCGGTGCGCGCGCAAGTGCCAGTTCGGCGTGTCCGGGTGCGGCGGGACGAGCGTCGTGCGCACCGTCACGTCCGGGTACGGCTTCCAGATCGAGACCAGTATCGGGCTGCCGCCGTCGCGGTGCTCGAGCCCGGAGTACTCGGACTTTCTCCGCGTCTTCCAGTACTCGCCGCCGTCGTCCGAGAGGCCGAGCTGCGAGGCCAGCGCGTATTGTTCTAAAGTGAAGAGGCCCGGCGGCACCGAGTACGCGTACGCGCTGCTGTAGGCGAAGCAGCCGTATTTGGCGTGCGTGCCTTTCATGGGGTAGCTGCAGGCCTGGCCGGATGAGAGGAGCATGCAGTGATTGCCGAGATAGCTATTTGTCATGTGTTAGTAGTAAGAGACGAGGACTTGATGTTGATACTTACCTCGCGATGTGACCTGGGTGCGGAAGCTCCTTTACCTTGGGAATGGCATCTCCAGGGAGCTCCTCCTCAGATGTCCAGAAGGGATGATCGGCTGGCACGGCTAGACAAATAAACGCTAGGCAGGCCCAGTATGGACTTCCGGGGCTGTTGTAGTTTTCTGCCATCTGAATATCGTAAGCTCTCGAACCGCAAAATATAGGACGAAGAATCAATACTTACATACATGTTTGGGTAGGAGTACCCAATAGTCAGCGTTCCGCTTGGACTCCAGATGTCTGGCTGCGTCTGCCACCACCGTAAGTGTCGTAGAACCACGCCTTTGACCATTCCCCATGTAAGGGGCTCGGGAAGCTCAACGCCAGCGTAGGCCAGAGCTCCCCAGAACGACACCATTGCGAATCGATAGCCCACACTGCGGCCAAAGGGAATAGATCGGCCTTGATGAGAGTGTTAGGTCCTGAAGAGTCTTGACTAAGGTGATTTTCTTACCTTCGTTGTCATAGTAGTGGATTAAATCGAGCGCGACCGTCTGAGCACGCTTCTTAAATTCTTCAGCTCGTTCCGGTTCATCCTCGCCAGCCAGCTTTGCATAGAGGAGTTGTAAGAACTGGATGGCAAAGCTTGAGGAGTAGTAGTCCATTTCTAAGAGTAGCTAATGTTAGAACTTCGGTCTCAAAGTTGAGCAGCTTGCTTTAGACTTACGGTGAATACCCTCTGGGCCGTCATTTGACCAACCGCCTCCGCGATAGAATGTGTTGAGATGTTCGATATCGCTGTCTAGTCTCTCCTGCGAGAATTTGCCTCCGTTCTTTTTAAGCCCGAGGTTGGCGAAGACTCGGAACCAAAGCCAATTGGTATTAGGCATGCTAAAACGTCATTAGTTCCATAGAATGAACGATGACGTCCGGGCGGCTTTACTTCTTCTCGTTGATTGAGTTACCTAGCCAGTTTTCTACATTTTCTCGTTCCTTCTCATTGAATGACTGCCAGATAGTGGGAGCGACGGCCAACGCATAACCTATCTACGGATGAGCATAAGACCTTGAAATGATAGCTGGGACGATATCATACCAAGAGGACACATTTCCACCATCCTCTGGTCATTATCTCGAGGATAGCCCCAGTATTCGGGGTTTTCAGGGTCGGTGCCGGACTTAATCCCCTGGATCCACCACTCCGTTCCGTGGTATTCACCGTCACCAGCTAGCAAGCACGCCAGACCCCAAAGCGGACGACAGATACCTTCTACCTCGGAGGCAGTCTGGTCGAATCGGACGGCAGTAGCACCGGGGCATCTTACTCTTGCCTTTTGGGGAGAAAAGAAGGGTTCAAGGGGATCCAGTAGTGTCCTTAGGAGCTCTTGGACCGAAGCACGATCGGTAATCTTCACCTTGGAAAAGGGGTGGATTCCGTTATAGCCAAGTACGAGGCCAGTCTTAGGTTCCATCTTGGACACCAATAGCTGAAAGACCAAGCTCAATACGGAACAGGACGATTGAGCTGAAGATGAAAAGGAACTAGAAATGGGAAAGTTTACCTACCAAGCTCTCCCACATACATAATTTCTATCAACCTACCTGGCTACTACGTGGGGTTTTGATTTCGTCAGTCGCCATGCTGCAAGAGCTTCCCATGAGGGGGTTGCTTGGGGAGTGTGGGGTGATAGAGCTCTCGCGGCTAATATCGCAGATGAACTCGTCCATAAATCCCCACCAATTGACATACTCCCGTATCTGGAGCTAGCCGGGCTGCCACGAGAGGAGCGTTAGGCCAAAGATTTGACCGATTCGGTCCAGATTAAAGCGATGAGCCGCCCTGCGGTTCAAAACGTGAATGTGACCTTAAGAAACATCATATTTAATATGCCGAGGTCTATCGTTCGTATAGAAGTGCACGCTCTTAGATCGCATCGTCGTCCAGCGATACATCACCATTTTGTTAAGAGTTGTCAGAAGTGATCAGTTAATCCTGTTTGGGCATGCTTTGATTCTAGGAACTATACTGGTATTTAATTAGTGCATCAAATCAACCAAGACTATGTCGATTTAGAAAGTGAAGTCCTTACCTAAATCCCAATTTCATCAAAACACTTGAAGCTTTTGCTCATTACTTCTCATGCTAGATTTGAGATGATGTTTGCTAGTGGCAGCGATGATATACTTATCGCTCAGAGAGTCCCTATCTGCTAGCATTCAGCTTATTCAGCTTGAGCTACCAACCGTAGCAGTCCCTCCGCGGAGAGTCTCGCTGAAAGCAATACTTGGGGGCGGCCCTAGCAGGGCAATACCGAACAAAGCTTAGGGGTGAGAATGCGGAGCTTGTTGGGGAAAGTGCGGGATGCGGGGGTACGGCGGACCATCGCGGAGGATCTCGAGATCTGAAGCTCTATCTACTTTGCTGTGTCCTCTAGTCGGTAATAAATCCGGGGTAGGAATAACAAGGGTCTCGGTGTGTTAGACGATTCCGCTTCGATGCTTATGAGATTATTTATAAACGTCTTTAAAGTCTAAAGATTTAGAGGGCCATCGAGTTAGCCTCCGTAAACCGCTTCTTACCCCGTGATCATACGCAGTGTTACAGTATCACATCATCTTTCGCAGGAGGAAGACAAAATATTTCGATAATTTGGTGAGTACAGTAACAATTCTAAGTTAACTCATTGACGCTAGGAAAGAAGGGATGGAAGAAACCCCAACAACGCTGATAGGAATTGAACCTACCTGACCTACCTATATACTCTGAAACTAAAATATTGAGCAGCGGATGACAACAGGACAAATAGCAAGCAAGATGACGTCCGTCCCAAGAAAACTATGGGAGCACCCCAATCCCGAAAAGACGCAAATGCACGGCTTGATGCAACGCCTGAATAAGAAACACAACCTCAGCTTAAAGGTGAGAACGCCATGGCGTATGAGCCACCAATTGAGGCCGAGTAGATGGTCGCTAACACAGCTAAGACATTCCAAGACCTGTATCAGTTTTCCATCTCCAAACGCTCAGACTTCTACGCCGAAGTCTTCGAGTACGGAAACATCATCCATACGGGTACCTGCACAAGGGTAGTGGACGAGAGCAAACCAATTGACGGCATCCCGCATTGGTTCGAAGGCATACATCTCAATTGGGCCGAGAATATCCTTTGGTCTCGCAAGCCCGGGGATCCCTCTAATCACCACGGCACGATAGGCAAAGAGGACTCGAAGATTGCTCTGACCGAAGTCCGGGAGGGCGTTACCGAGACTCGAAATGTCACATGGGCAACGCTCCGAAAGCTTGCGACTCTCTATGCGTCTGCTCTGTATGCCAACGGTGTAAGACGCGGGGATCGAATAGTCGTCGTTGGTTCCAATAGCGTTGATACTCTAGTCATCTTCCTCGCAACATCATGGCTAGGTGCCATTTTCAGCAGCAGCTCGACCGACATGGGCGTCCAAGGAATCTTGCAGAGGACGGTTCAAGTTGACCCTAAGGTACGACATATTTCTCGTTCTCGGTAACTGTTAACTTGCTTATCGACGATAGTATATTTTTATGGACGACGCGGCTCTCTACAATGGCAAACGAGTTGATCTACGCGAGAAGATGACCGATGTCGTTGCCGGAATGAAAGGCTGCACCCGGTTTTCTGGCATGGTGTCGATTCGTCGTTTCAAAGATGCCTTGGACATCAGCGGCATTCCCAAGACTCAAACCTTAGAAACGTTCATTCAAAAGGGAGATAATTCATCTCCTCCGCCAATCGTCCAGATTGCCTTCCACGACCCATTCCTAATCTGCTACTCATCGGGAACCACCGGTATTCCGAAGGCTATTGTTCACTCTGTTGGCGGGGTTCTCCTGAACTACGTCAAAGAATCCCGCCTCCACGAAGACTGCAATTCGGATACCGTGTCGCTGCAGTACACGACTACAGGATGGATCATGTATCTAGTATGTGTCGGGCAGCTTCTGTTCGGCGCAAGGGTCATCCTTTACGATGGATCACCTTTCCAACCAGATCTTCAAACGTTTGTCAAGTTGGTTGGCGATCAGAAAGCGACCAAGTTAGGAATCAGCCCTCGATGGCTTCACGAGATCTCCAGGGCCGGAATCTCACCTCGACAGATTACGGATCTATCAACTTTACGGATAGTAACGAGTACCGGCATGGTGCTTCCGGACCAACTATTTGAGTGGTTCTATGATAAAGGATTTCCCTCTCATACCCAACTGAACAACATTTCCGGGGGAACAGACATTGTAGGCTCTATGACTTCTTTATATAACTGGCTACTCACTAACTTGGTTTTAGGCGGGTTGTTTCGGCATTGGCAATCCACTCAGTCCAGTTTATGTAGGTGGGACGCAAGGAGTTTCCCTTGGGATCAAAGTCGCCTTGTATGACTCACTTTTACCCCCTGGACCCGGCAAGGAAGTACCAGATGGCACACCCGGAGAACTCGTCGCCACAGAATCGTTCCCTAACGTCCCTGTATTTCTCTGGGGCGACAAGACGCCGGTTGGAGTACGTGGATCGAAATTCCACTCTGCCTACTTCGCCCGGTACGATCACGTGTGGGCGCATGGCGATTTCTGCGTTTTCCATCCGGTCACTAAGAATCTGACCTTCCTCGGAAGAGCGGACGGCGTTTTGAACCCGAGTGGGGTCCGCTTCGGTTCGGCGGAGATATATAGTGTCCTCGAGCGGAACTTTGCGGATCGCGTGGCTGACTCGATCTGCGTCGGCCAGCGGCGACCTCAAGACAACGACGAGAGCGTTATGTTGTTCCTGCTGATGCGACCGGGCCACAAGTTCGACGGGAAGCTCGTGGATGAAGTCAAGGAGGCGATAAAGAAGGAGTTGACTAAGAGACACGTGCCTAAATACGTGTTTGAAACACCCGAAATACCTGTAAGTGACTAACTCGTAGGACAACTCGTAAATTAGGGAGCTCCAAGCTGACTGACTTGTAAACAGACGACGGTGAATCTTAAGAAAGTTGAATTGCCGGTGAAGCAGATCGTCTCCGGCCAAATCATCAAGCCGAGTGGTACATTGCTTAATCCGAAGAGTTTGGATTATTACTACCAATTTGCCAAGGTTGAAGAGCTAGTTGCGCCCAAAGCAAAGCTATAGGGATGAGAATTGTAGCACTATTGCGGTATTACTAGTTCTAATTCTAGATTGTTCCCGCTGTTGGTTTGGCTTATCTATTGACCTGTCAGCTCGTAAGGCCAAGTAGGCGTCTTTTATTATAGGTAGATTGTGATAACCTCAAGTCAATGTGATGATTATTGGGAAAACCTACTTTCCTTCGAATTCAATCTACTCATTTCTTGATACTAATCATTTCTACATGTCACTTTCGAGATTTCAACAAAGGTGACGAAGTACTTATCGTACACAATGCAATAGATCCCGGAAACAGTTAAGAGACATCCCTATAGGTACCATCCAGAATGTCAGCTGTTCGTTCCATATCTGAGTATCGTTTCAGCTCTAACGACGCCTCCTTGCATAAGGACCACCCAGCTACCAGCTACGTGATCCTATTCGGGGGATATGGATAGTCATCAGCAACGCCTCGCCGGTCTAGTGGTACCAGCAATGCGTGTGGGGGGATATCCGGTTACCTATCGTTATCGCCAAGTTACCCCTCCGTTGGCTGTAGCTCGGCAATGGCTTGCTAATCCCTGTAGATATTGTGCAATGTTAAGTGGTCATTAATCGATCTAGTTATGTGCCTAATTTTGTGAAACCGATACCTGCTAGGGTAAGCTCATATATAAGTCCAAGTCGACATCTTCGTTGTTAATACCTACATATGAATTACTCCTATGTACCTCGATGGATTTCACATTCCTTTAGGAATTAGGTCTTACGGAGTTGATTGTAGAATGTAGACGGAGTATTGTACCGGCTTTGGCAGCGGTAGTAGCGGTAGTAGCAGGGACCTAAGTTGTGAGCTGCCGCCTGGCAACTCTAAAGACCAATCAGCAATACATTCCTTACTGTAATGGATCATTGTGGGTACCAGACAGGCATATGCGTAGCGCTTCTGCCGTACCTGTATGCGCTATATCTGCTATATCTTATCAGCTACAATCCGCTACGTGCCTCTCTAAGCTGGCAGAGGCTGGCATGGGAGCTTGTAAGCGCATGTGCACGCAATTATGCTACCATCCACGCTACCTCGCTACTAAAGGAACGTACCGCAGTACCTTAATTAGTGCTACGTCCACTAATAGATGCACCATTCTGCATCCCCTTCCACTTTCATTCATCCCATCCTTACGTCTAATCTACCTACATAACCTATATGTATGGGATTGCCACATACCTAATATCTCTGATACTACATATGGATGTACCTACCTCGCCCTAATCTACATCCCTTAACCGCTACACGTACTGTATTGACATCGACCTTCTAACACGACTTCCCTTCGACTTGATCCATCGAGCTTTTCATTGTCTACCTCCGAAAAGCAGTGAATAATCGACTAGGTTGGACCAGGCCAGATCCGAAACCCTTTCAATACTAGACCACATCTGTCCCACGTCATATATGTACAATACTCGGATGCAGCAGGAATCAATCACTTTACTCCGGGAGCTTAGGGGATATTTGTGAATACACTCCCATTATTAACTTGGGTTTAGCTTTAAGAAGTTAGGTTCCCCGGCCCACCTGACATGAGGTCAGCCATCTCGACGGACTATCCATACCGAGAGCTGTCATCTAAGCTTAATAACAACGTCGCCTCCGGGCCACTACCACTTTCCTACTTGAGTTCCAGTTCACCACCACAGCCGTCCGCCCCCGCGTACACCCCGAATCGAACGACATCTACCTACGGCAGGCTTCCGTGTCTTCGTCCTTGTACCAACTTAGCTTCTCACTCCGGCGGATCAACAGTATCTACCAATCCTTTGAGACTGCGGGTGTTTCGAGCCCGCAGTGACGAGTAAAGAGTCGAGGTGGCAGACCAAACCCCCCAGCTACCTCCATCCACCCCATCCACCTCCGACCACCCATCCACGCCGCAATACCCTCGACTTTCTTCCAACACTGTTCTCTCAGCCCCAACCAGTTCAGCTATAGGCGACTCCAGCTTGGCCAGCTACGTCCCGCCGCCAGCCCCCGAGTCCGAATCCGATATCCAAGGAGGTCCATCCGTTGCGCCCTCCCTGCAGCAAGTTCTTGGGAGAAGACGGCGAGCTTTAGACGACGATAACGACGTCGTCGGCTCGCAGTCGGACCTCTCGGAGGCCCCAGCTTCCCACAGCAACCCTGCGGATAATTCTAGGAGAAAACGCAGACGTGCTGATAACACTATGTTCGCCGACGGCGACAGAACTACAGCATCTAATGGCACCTCGCGGCCTTACGCTAATGGCAAATCACACCCACGGCCTCCGGCCTCCGGCACGATTAATGGCACGCACAAGACATCTGCGCTGAATGGGTCGTCTAAGACGCGACAACCGGACACATATTTCGGTCACAATCGTGAAGAGGTTACTAGGATACTTATTCAAGCACTTTCGGATATGGGTTATCATTCTGCAGCAGAGAGTGTAGGTCAAGAGAGTGGATTTGAGCTGGAAAGCCCAACTGTCGCCGCGTTTAGGAATGCTATACTTGAAGGAGATTGGAATGAAGCAGAAATGTTGCTTTTCGGTGCCGCAACACCAGGGGATCGAGTTAATGAGGGTGGTAATGGGCTGGTACTAGCAGATGGCGCGGATAGGAATCTGATGCGATTCTGGATACGACAGCAGAAATTTCTGGAACTTCTGGAGCAAAGAGAAACGGGCCGTGCCTTAACGGTACTCAGGACTGAGCTTACGCCGTTATATCAAGACACGCAAAAGCTTCATTTCCTGTCCAGCCTACTTATGTGCCAGAAAACTGAAGATTTAAAATCAAAGGCAGAGTGGGATGGTGTTCGTGGGGATTCTCGACATATTCTCCTATCCCAGCTATCAAGTGAGTTTGCGAACATACTTCAAATACATTCCCTTATGATGAGTTATACTAATGTACATCTCCAGAGTGCATATCACCGTCCGTAATGCTTCCAGAGCATCGTCTAGCTACATTATTACGTCAAGTCAAAGCAAGTCAGATAGGAGGGTGTCTTTGGCATACTAGTGCAGCAACACCGTCTCTTTATTCAGATCACATGTGTGACCAACGACTATTCCCGACCGAAACCGTTATTGAACTAGACGAGCACGACGATCAAGTCTGGCAAGTTGTCTTTTCTCACGACGGTACGAAAATGGCTAGTTGCGGTAAAGGAAAGCAGGTCATCATCTGGGAGGTGCCATCTTTTAAGCCAATTCATTATCTCGGAGATCACGACCACGGGGTCGGTAATGTCGCCTGGAGTTGGGATGATTCGATGCTTGTCACATGTTGCTGGGACCGTCATGCTAGATTATGGGACGTAAATGTGAGTATTTCGGAGTCCAAACTCATTGGAGTCTAGCTAACGAACTTAGACCGGGCTTTGCAAGAAGAAGCTTGAGCGTTTCCAAGAACCCGTCACAAGCTGCGTATGGGCCACAGATAACCAGTCATTCGTTACTGGGGCATTAGATAAGCACCACAGCCTTGTTCAATGGAACCTCAACGGAGAAAAGATATACGACTGGAGTAGTACTCACAGGGTCGAGGACCTGGCAATTTCACCGGATGGGCACTGGCTGGTGGCATCGAATGCCGGAAATCACATCTATGTTTACAATTTCATTAACCGGGAGCTGGAGTATCAGATGGATCTTCAGGTACGATTGACATCAATCACTATCAGCCAGAACTCGAGGCATCTGCTAGTGAACCACAATAATGGCGTTGCACAACTCATCGATCTCGTCCTTCGCGAACCAGTCCAAAGCTATGCAGGTTTTACTGGTGGGCAGTGGATGATCCGAAGCTCATTCGGGGGAGCAAACGAAAGCTTCGTCATAAGCGGGAGCGAGGGTAAGTGTCTTCTAAGTAACGGTTCAGGATCACGACTAACGGAAGCAATAGATGGCTCGATCAATATCTGGCATAAAGCTAGCGCCCATTTAGTTGAGAAACTCAGCGGACATATACCTGGATGCAATGCTGTCTCATGGAGCCCGACGGATCCGTGCTTATTTGCGTCATGCGGCGACGATGGCAAGATTAAGATGTATGTGTCCCCTTTTCATTGAGCTCTAATTCCGAACCGCATTGCTAAAATTACTCTAGATGGTCCAACAAAAACTGGCGACGTGCTCGACAGGAAGCAGGCCGACACTCGAACAGTTCCTAAATGCGAACTGAGAGTTGTATTGTATTCCAGCCATTTGATTTGTTACAGTACTTGCATGGATTTGGCGTATTTGGATGACGGTGGCATTGGAGGCTCTCGACCTCTAACCTCTTACGACCAAGCCAGCCATACATCAGGGGCGGCTACTCGCAATGAGAGGTACATCACTTAACGGGTGGATGCCTGGAAGCAGGTCTGGTCATAGAATATATTATTATGGCTACAGAGTAGCATTCGTCACCGGAGGCACCTTTGAGGTGGGGGTTAAGGAGTGTGCTGCATTTGTCTTGGTCTTCTATCTGTACAAGTCATGCGATAGACTTTTACAGGCGAGGGGGGAAGTTGTATATCCAGGGGATAATTTCTAGGCATCCCTACTCACAACGTAGAGAACCATAGGTTTGTCCAAAGGACAGTTGCTGCTGGACCTGGCGACACCAATAAACCATTCAGAAAGAAGGAATTCCGCTCTGTGATTTTAGAGACTATCTCTCCACTTCAAAGATCGTTCAGGCATCAGTAAAATTATATCTTGAAATAAGCTTGTCGTCGTCAGCTCTATTCAACAGTTGACGTGTGTTTCTTTAGGCAGCACAATAAAACGGTGCCTTTAGTCACTGATAATATCATCCCCTTGTAACTCTAGATCTATTACGAAGGTGCGGGCCAAAAGTATTGCATATGGCCAGAGGTATCAGTTACAGTGCTTACAATGCAAGATAAGCTCTCAGGGAGGACTCAATAACTTTTAGGCCTTACTGGCCTTACTCACTTAAAAATAGCGTAAAAATAGCAAGAACAATAAGAAACGCAAGAACAGCAAGAATAGCAAGAACAGTAAAAATAGGAAGAGATTTCATTATTTAATAAAAATACAGTACCAATTTATAATATTCCTGGCTTGACACTGTAGCTACTACCTCTACCCATGTGCAATACTTTTGGCCCGCACCTTCGTACACGTGTAGATGTGGCTGGTGGATTAAATTGAATGGACGCTCGAGCCACCTGCTAGGCTGACGCTACCCAAGCTTTGCTCTTGTAGGTAGTCACATGCCACATGTGGCTCGATAACGATAAGACTCTACCTACGTAAGGTACCTACGTACACTAAACGGTAGCCCGGTCAAGTCAAGTGCCACCCAGCATTGCGCCTGGCGATAAATGTCCCTAATCCAAATTCACAGTATTTCCTGCAACCCAAGACAACAATTCCCATTCCACCCCACACGTGAACTGCGTTCACCTGTGATAGTAATTACGGTCGCTTACCTTTGACTTCATCTCAACAAACAAACCTCCAAAGTTTTGCCGAACGTTAACAAGGCACTAAAACTCTAGCCCGATCTTTGAAACCAGCTACATATTCCCGCCGAGTTGGGAACTAGATCAGCCACTCACGATATCTCGAGAGCGCAACACAGTCCAAGCAGTTATCTCGACCGCGAAGGCTAAACGAACGTGGACTATTGAAAATGAGTGAATCGCTGGCCACACCGGGAGGAATCTCGGACCCTGCCCTCATCAAGTATGTCACGTCTTCGCGGCATCTTCGTGCGCGCGCAGCTTCCCAGCTAACATTGAAACTCTAGACTCGTCAATAGACTCCAGGATGTCTTCTCTACGGTCGGTGTCAACAACCCTATCGATTTGCCCCAAATAGTCGTCGTCGGAAGTCAGTCTAGCGGCAAAAGTTCCGTGCTCGAGAATATTGTTGGGCGAGATTTGTACGTCACCGCCTAACCCCTGAATCCCACCTACACAACCCAACACCCAGCTAACCACCCCCAAACTAGCTTACCTCGAGGATCTGGTATCGTAACGAGACGACCGCTTGTACTGCAGCTCATCAACCGACCCGCGACGCAAACGAACGGAGTTAATGAGGATGTCTCCAGCTCTACAGATAAGGCAGCCAACGCGGATGAGTGGGGCGAGTTCTTGCATATCCCGGGACAGAAGTTCTACGATTTTAACAAGATCCGGGACGAGATCAGCAGGGAAACAGAAGCCAAGGTCGGCCGCAATGCCGGCATTTCACCTGCCCCGATTAACCTACGAGTCTACTCCCCTAACGTGCTGACCTTGACGTTGGTTGATTTGCCCGGTCTGACGAAAGTACCCGTGGGAGACCAACCGAGAGATATCGAGCGACAAATCAAAGATATGGTCCTTAAGTATATCCAAAAGCCGAATGCCATTATCCTGGCTGTCACCTCTGCTAATATTGATCTTGCCAACTCCGACGGTCTCAAGCTCGCCAGAGAGGTGGATCCCGAAGGACAGCGAACAATCGGTGTCTTGACGAAGGTGGATCTGATGGACGAGGGTACAGACGTCGTTGACATTCTTGCCGGGCGTATCATCCCGCTTCGGCTCGGATATGTCCCCGTCGTCAACAGAGGACAACGGGATATCGACAACAAGAAGCCGATTTCGGCCTCCCTTGAAGCCGAGAAGAACTACTTCGAGAACCACAAGGCTTATCGAAACAAGAGCTCCTACTGTGGTACTCCGTACCTGGCAAGAAAACTAAACCTGATTCTGATGATGCACATCAAGCAGACGTTGCCGGATATCAAAGCAAGGATTGCTGGCTCGTTGCAGAAATACAGCGCCGAGCTTGAAGGTCTAGGTCCCTCAATGCTAGGCAACAGCGCAAACATTGTTCTGAACATCATCACCGAGTTCACCAACCAATGGCGAACCGTCCTCGAGGGAAACAATGGTGAGTTGTCCAGCACGGAGCTCTCCGGTGGCGCACGTATCAGTTTCGTGTTCCACGAACTATACTCCAACGGTGTCAAGGCAGTGGATCCTTTCGACATTGTAAAAGATGTCGACATTCGCACAATACTATACAACTCCTCGGGTTCCTCCCCGGCCCTTTTCGTCGGTACCACTGCTTTCGAGGTGATCGTTAAGCAGCAGATCAAGCGACTTGAGGAGCCCAGCATCAAGTGCGTGTCGCTCGTGTATGACGAGCTAGTCCGTATCCTAACACAGCTACTTTCCAAACAACTATACAAGCGATACCCATCACTCAAGGAGAAATTCCATAACGTGGTCATCAGTTTCTTCAAGAAGTCTATGGAACCTACCAACAAGCTTGTCAGGGACCTAGTCTCCATGGAGGCCTGCTATATCAACACGGCCCACCCCGACTTCCTCAACGGACACCGAGCAATGGCCATCGTGAATGAGCGGTATAACGGAGCAAAGCCTGTCCAAGTTGACCCCAAGACCGGCAAGCCATTGCCCGCATCCGCCACTACTCCGGCCCGTGCTGCTAGTCCGTCACTGGATAGCAACCTGGACAACAACTCGGGCTTCTTTGGAAGTTTCTTCGCAGCTAAGAATAAAAAGAAGGCTGCAGCTATGGAGGCTCCTCCTCCGATGCTCAAGGCTTCCGGAACTCTTTCCGAGAGAGAGAATATCGAAGTTGAAGTCATCAGTAAGTTCAACAAACATTTTAGTCAGGAGGAAGGAAGCTAATGTATAATTCCAGAGCTACTAATCGCTTCGTACTTCAACATTGTGAAGAGAACAATGATCGACATGGTTCCCAAGGCTATCATGTTGAACCTGGTCCAGTAAGTGCACATGGTGACTCAACATGTCAGCAAGTTGCTAACTTGAGCTTTAGATTTACGAAGGACGAGATGCAACGGGAGCTCCTGGAGAACATGTACCGTAACGAGACACTGGACGAGCTACTGAAGGAGAGCGACTACACGATCCGGCGACGAAAGGAGTGCCAGCAGATGGTTGAATCTCTGGGTAAGGCCAACGAGATTGTCAGCCAGGTCCAGTAAATCCGGATTGGTAATCCATGTTGGCGGCCGAAGGAGTTATTACCTGACGAGTAGAATGCGACTACGACACCCTGCGGTGCGACAACGGAGAGAAGCATGGTTAAATATCAGCATTGGAGGTGTGTGTGATATCACTTTGGTAGTAAGAAAGAATACGGGGGATTCTTGTTGAGTAAACAGGCCTACCTATTTCATCCCCCTTTTTTTTCATCAATCCGTGTTGGAAGAAACGTCTTTTTTTGTTAAGTCACGACACGTCATACCCCCAAATCCCCTTAGATATGTATGGCCGTTCGGGTAGTAGATGGGGGAGAAGAAGGAATTAGGCATTCCATAGTTGATGCGGAATGGGTTTAATGATGTACCTTACCTAACCTAAACACGAGAAAAATTGCCTGATGAGATTTGGAGTTTTCCCTGCTTTTTCTGTCAATGGCGTTACTATTGCGTAAGGTTCGGTATCTTATCGGGATATGAGTAGTCGTATACCTAAACGGTGAACTAACCCCCCTGGATGCCGTAAGCCCAGAGACGGGAAGCGAGCGAACGAGAACGTCTCTATATGGCAATATGACAGATCTGACTGATACTTTCGGATTGGCAAACCGGTCTACACCGAGGACGGAATTGAGGCTAGCGTGCCTCATATTCTTACATATTGACATCCCGCACCTGCTGCCCGCACCCATCATCATCAACCCCCTTTTTTTTGCTCCTTCCAGCTAAGGTCCTAAGGTCGTGTAACCGGCGGGCCGAACGGAAAAGAAATAAGGAAAATGAAAGTGCAAAAATGTGCGAGATCCATGGATGGGGGTCGAGAAAAACTACTACCAAGGTAAGAGAGTGAGAGAGGCGTTGTACTTACCTACCTAGGTAGGTAGGTAGGTAGGTAGGTAGATACAGTAGGAGAGATGTGAGATTTGAAAATTGAGAGATGAGAGTGAGGCGTCTCTTTTTCCTTTTGAAAGAAGAAAAAGAGGCGGGCGATCATAAGTAGGATATATCATTTTTTTTGGTCCAAGAGTTGAGTCGAGAAGATCGCTTCGAGTTTTAGCCAGTCTAGAACCATCGAGTGAGGCGACCAGCTAACTTTTTCTGACGGTCGAAATCCGGGGACCGGGGACTGGATACCGAAAGGCGAGAAGGAGTGTATAGCCAAGGAGACGCTTGATAGGTAAGCAGCCCCCATGCATATACCCGTCCAGCCCCGTTAGGCCCGTGCCGGGTACCGACCCCCAAATTGATTGGAAGGAGGAATAGCAGGTTTGGAGGTGGAAGGAATGTAATACCTACCAATGTAATACCTACCTAAGGTAGAGAACACAACATGAAGCTAGGTATGGCTTGTTTAGCTAGTAAGCTGGAAGGGCGCGCGGATGCGGGCCGGGACGGACTGGTTTTTTTTGTGTAATTTTTTTTCTTCCCTTCCTTTTCCCCCTTTATGTAAGTACAATACCTCGGTCTACATGCGGTATGTGTGTCTCGTTTCGTCTTGGTTGGGGGTCCTAGACCTACATCCTACATATGTACCTAGGTATGTATGTATGGATGAGGCATGTAAGTGTATGTGGTGTAAGCAGGTAATATGCACTCTCTTCGCTTCGCTTTTATGGGAAGCGAGCTTCCGTTAGTAAGTGAAACCTGGTAACGGGCGGTCCCTTGGGAAGGGGCCCGAAGGATCGAAGTCTCTGCCGTGTATGTGCCAAAAAAAAAACGTGTCAAAACGTGCCACAGGCCCTGGATGCTCTGATCCTCATAAGGCGGTCAAGGGGTTGGCGGTAGGCGGCTCTGCTCTATTCCCGTCCGTTTGACGCTAGGGGAAGCAATGACAAGTCATATATGTATATGCCAGGTTGCCATGTAAGGGTATACGTTAGGCTAGGTACGTCTTCCCGTTGCCGTGGGCGGTTTTTGTGTTGGGATTAGGGCAAGTAGGAAGCGGTGTGAAAAGGCAGTCATACCAATCAACGAACCCGAACAATAGGTCAACGTGGAAGCACAAAACCGGGCTGCCGGGGAGCCCTGAGGCTTTCACCGTGGCTAGCCATGCATATAATGCTTGGAATATACATGGCCCTATCAATTTCTAACGGACCGGGGTTATTTCACCACTGTTGTTTCGGTCTACCCACGCCCCAAATGGCCAATATAAAGATTCGTAATTATCTAACGGCTTGCTCGAATTGATTGGGTGGCGAGCAGACAAAAAGCAAAAAGACGTCTCTCCTGCTTCTCGATCTCCTCCCCGATTCAAACAATTCTCCTTCCCCCCTCCATCACAGCCCATATCTCCATTCAGTATCTTGAAACAAGTATGGGAGACATGTCCAGAAGCGATCCTCCGTCTCCTCCGCCTCCGCCGCCACCAAGTCCGGCAAAGTCGTCTTGACCAAAAACAAAATCGCCTGATTTCTTTTCTTACCACATGATAGAGCATGCGATGTCTGGGCAACGCGCGGGCTCCTCGAGAAGTATGTAACCTACCTGCGCCTCGTTCGTCTTTGGCACCTCTCGTGAAGCTCAGTTCAGTTCAGCTCATCGTTACACCACAGCCAGGCTCGAGCCAATCCGGCCTCTCAATGCGGGATGAATATAAATAGGTATATTTCCCGGCAGGCACAGACGTATGAAAAGAACGGAACCTCTACACTTAGACGGAGGGTCGCGGCCATGACTTCGGATGGTGTTCGGTTCGGGTATGTGGTTACGGGTTCGTTCGAAGGGTTATCGGCGGACACAAGGATATATGGCGTTGGATAAGGGTGGGATCGATACCCAGTATATAATGTATATACTTGGGCACTTTGGGACGGAACCTCTTCATATTCTTGTTTATAATTTCGACTTAGACTTCTTCAACAAGTAGCTTCCATTCTCAACGTCGAAGTCTTTTCCCTTCGTCAAGCCGAACCACTCGCTCAGAGCTTCCTCGCCTCCCTCGCCGGGAGCAAGGGTATTGCCGGTGTAGCCACGTCCAGGAACGCCAGGGCCCTGACCGAGGGTGACTGTGTCCGTCACATTCTGTTCCACGGCTAGACACGGCGTTTCCCGTAATGTTACCGCCGGACGTTGGTCACCCCCGCGGTCAGCATCCGCTTCTAGTTCGGAGTATTCCAGGATCGGAGTACAGCATGCGTCGGTACCGTCAAAGATCCTTTCCCATTCGAGACGCGTTTTAGACTTGAAGGATGCCTCAAATTTACGTCGCATTTCCGACCACGTCTCTCGGTCGTAACGGCGCGCTACCCAGTGCTCGCGTTGCAGCCCGAGGCCCCTGACCAGGGCCGCGTAGAATTGCGGCTCAAGGGCACCTACAGCCATGTACTTCCCGTCTTTCGTTTCGTACGTGTCGTAATACGGACATCCTCCGTCCAGCACGTTTTCGCCACGCGGACGGTCGCCCGTCGGCGTCTTCAAAAGCTGTCGAGGGAAGGTCGCTAAATAGTTGGCTCCATCCACCATGTTCGCCTCGACAACCTGTCCTCTCCCCGTCTTCTCCCTGGATATAACAGCCAGTAGAATACCCTGGAATAGGGTAGCACCACCACCCGCGAAGTCTGCCAGGATGTTGACAGGCGCATGCGGCTTCTCGCCACTCCTACCGAGCAGGGACAGGACGCCAGATACGGCAAGGTAGTTGATGTCGTGGCCTGCCATCGTGGCATACCTGCCATCGCGGCGGAAGCCAGTCATGCGGCCGTAGATTAAGCGAGGGTTCGCAGCGCGTAAGACGTCCGGTCCAAGGCCGAGCTTCTCCAACACGCCTGGGCGGAAAGGATCTATTATCACGTCGGCCGTCTTAGCTAATTCGCTTACAAGCCTCACACCGTCTGCTGATTTGAGGTCGACCACAACGGAGGATTTGTGCCTTGTGAGCGTATCAGGCGTCGGCGCCGCTGAGGAGTCGCCGCGCGCGTGACGATCAATGCGAAGAACCTTGGCTCCAGCATCTGCAAGCAGTAAGCCAGCAAAAGGTCCTAACGCGTGTCAGCATACAAGCACGCACACAGGGCAGGGCGCCTTGCTGAGTTATTATTAGAGTTGCAGGAGGAGCAGGCACACCAGGCGCGAGACCGGCGAATTCGAGGACTTTCAGCCCCTGAAGCGGTGGGGGTCCAACCATGTTATTTTTTTCGGGAACTTGTTCATGCGTGTCAAAAAGGATGTATGTAATAGTTAAATTCCTAAAATCCGAGCAGGGAAAAGAAGTAGTAAGATTTTTTGGTTTCTCCCACTTCCTTTGAGAGCTTTCGATCTTTTCAACGAATTGATATACCCTCAAAAAAAGCAAAACGCGACGTCTCTATGTCGTGCGTAATGCTGTGACACGCGAAGTTCGCTAGTGGGAGAGGTCAACTTGAGCCGCACTCGCTGGCAGTCTAGGTTGTATTGAAAAAACCGCCGAGGCGTGGAGAACCGAGGTTTCTCACGAGGGGGGAGGGCACAGTGTGACATGTCGCAATCGCAATTCTGGCACTGTCGTAACTATTTCCTCTCAACCCTTCCCCGTGCTCTTTTTCTTGTTCGGATTCTCGGAAACAAGGCCGGCCTTGACGAACGCATCTCTGGCGGTCTGGTTGATCAGGGCAAACCGGCGAGGACCAAGCTTATGTCCGCCGTACCACCGGGTGACAATCACCATGACGTTCCAGATGTCCATTAACTGCATGAGGTGCAGTAATCGGCCCCCAGCCGCCGTCTCGCCGTCGTCATTGCAGTCTTGAAACGTGGTATTATTTGGCCCCTTAATTCGCCAGGCTGTGATGTTGTGCGTGGCGGTCCGAACTTTTTTGTCCGAGGCGAGAAGATGTTGGACAAAACCCTCTGCTTCTTCAGTCGACGAGACGTGAGCGCACCGAGCGACGAAGACTGATTTTTGCTCGACAAAAGGGTCTGACAGGATCCAGGGGGGCGCTGGGATATCTAAGGCATGTGTATCATGTGCATGCGCTACGTTCTCGGCCGCCGTAGAAGTATGTTGCACTTCGTTTTCAGGGGTAGTATCTTGATCCTGGTTTTCGTCAGACGCTTCCGACTCGAGCAACCGTGTCAATTCTTCTATTGCGTCGAATAGACAGACGGCTCCCGGCTCGTAGACGGTGCTCAGCGCCTGGCAGAATAATGAGAACTCCCGAGTTGCATCACCACGCTTTCCACGGTCGCCGGTACTATTGGTACCAAGAACAACGGGTGGTACAGCAGGATAGGTAGGAGGAAACTCGATACGGAGAGATGACGACTCCCCGGGTGGTTGTAGCACATATATATTAGCGTCGTCCGAGGGCACTAAGCAGCCATCACCATAAATCGAATTGATAGCTTCAAGCTCATCTCGAAGCTCTTCAGACATGGTAGTCTTTTTGTTTGCACGCTGGAAATGAGCTGGACAGCCACAAATCGGGTAACAAACTGCTAAGCTCAGTAATTCCTGATTTTAGACTGTTATCATTTGAAAATAACTCGTTCGTTTCTTAAATGCTTCGTATATTAGTACCTATACATACAGCACGCACATGTCGAGACTTGGGTAAATCTAGCACATAGGCCTATAAAAAGACGGTTCCCGTAGATGACTAACCTTGGATAATATTGGATTATACGTTAAATAGCAGTAACGAAGGGTCTTTACTGTCTAATCGCGTTATCCGCCGCAAATGGAAATGGATCTCTTATCGACTACCTTATCGACTTTAGGTACCTACCTATGCAAGGAACAAATGAAGGCATTGTTAAATCAATTCTAGTACAGTGGTATCGAGAATCGAATACCCCAGAAATCGCCCCTGGCCTCCTTCGAAGACCCCTCCATGTTCATAAGCTCCGACTCCCGACTAACTTCTTTTCCTCCAAGGCCGCATTCGCACTACACACCTCTCTCGACATACATGAGTAGTAGTAGTAAGCCCGTAGTGTTTTCTTAAGCTTCGGGAAAATCGAGACAGCTATTTTTGTATTTTCTTCTTCCCAAACATCTTATTCCTCCAGCTTCATTCTCTTCCTACCTACAGTCTTCTACCATTTTCCTTGCCGCAACGATGGCATCCGCCGTAGACCAGGATAAGGCCTTCAAGAACGACGGCAATAAAGCTTTCGCAGCACATGACTGGCTGAAGGCTATCGATCTGTACACCAAAGCTATCGAGTTGAACGACAAGGAGCCTACCTATTTCACAAACAGAGCACAAGTTTGTCTCACCTTGAATTTCATACTAATCCTTAGCTATGCTCGCGTGACTGACCTTGATCCCAATCTTAGGCACACATCAAGTCGGAATCCTACGGTTATGCTATTGCTGATGCCACGAAAGCTATAGAATTAAACCCCAAGCTTGTAAAGGTATACTGCAGCTATCCCCTAAAAACTGTTCTTCGTCAAGTATTAACCTAACCAAAACCAGGCATATTTCCGTCGTGCTGTCTCGAACGCTGCTATCCTTAAGCCGAAAGATGCCTTGGACGACTTCAAAAAGTGCGTCGAGTTGGACCCGGCAAACAAGGATGCGAAGCTCAAACTCGCCGAGTGCCAAAAGATTGTGCGACAGATCAACTTCTACGCTGCCATTGAACTTGGCGACGAGCCGTCCGCGTCCGAGGGGCTAGATGTAGATTCTATGGCTATCGAGCCGGACTACGACGGTGTAGAACTCAAGGACGAGATGACGCAGGAGTTTATCGACGACATGATCGAGCGATTCAAGAATGGCAAGAAACTCCACAAGAAATACGTCTACAAGATCATTATTGCCGTTAAGAAGATCGTCTACGACGAGCCGACCATGGTTGAGATGAAGATTCCCGAGGATGTCACGCTCACAGTTTGTGGTGACACGCATGGTCAGTCCAGGGATGTTGTACTTGCCAAACTATGACTAACATATTCTAGGGCAATACTACGATCTACTAGAACTCTTCAGATTAAACGGACGTCCGACTAACGAGCATTGGTACCTATTCAACGGTGACTTTGTGGATCGAGGTTCTTGGTCGACCGAGATCGCTTTACTATTGTACGCTTACAAGTGGCTACGACCTCACGGCATGTTCTTGAACAGAGGCAATCACGAAACCGACGATATGAACAAGGTGTACGGGTTCGAAGGCGAGTGTAAGGCCAAGTACAACGAACGGTATGCTTCTGATTCCCATTCCAAAATGGCATTAGTACTAACTACATGTAGCGTATTCAAGCTGTTCTCCGAGAGCTTTTCTGCTTTGCCACTGGCAACACTCATTGGCTCCAAATTCCTTGTGCTACACGGTGGTCTGTTTTCAGATGACAATGTTACGCTGGATGACATTCGAAAGGTGGATCGGCATGCTCAGAGACAGCCAGGTCAATCTGGTTTGATGATGGAGATGCTATGGACGGACCCGCAGACAGCCCCTGGACGAGGTCCTAGTAAGAGAGGTGTTGGTATGCAGTTCGGTCCAGACGTGACCAAGAATTTCTGCGACAAGAATGGTCTGCAAGCTATCATCCGAAGCCACGAAGTGCGTATGCAGGGATACGAGGAAGAGCACGATGGACGGTGCATTACAGGTGAGTCCCTATACCAATCATCTGACCCATCATCCCATAACATTTACTAACTCAAATCAAGTCTTCTCGGCACCAAAGTACTGCGACCAGACAGAAAACAAGGGCGCCTACATCAATATCAGCCCTGGTTACAGACTCGACTTCCGCCAGTTCGATGCTGTCCCCCATCCCAATATTCGACCAATGGTAAGTTGCTTAGCGTCTAACGTAAGAGGAGAACGATTAGTCTAACTTCCAACAGGCGTACGCAAATAACTCGCTTATGTCGATGATGTAAAACGTATATGGGTTTCGTTTCTGGGCGTGCTGAATCGCATGGATGAATGGTATCGCATGGAATCTTGCATACATGTCATTGCAATTCATGACTAGAAGCATTGGCGTTTTGGGGATACATGGAGAGAAAACGGGGGGTATATACCATACATAAGGTTCCCAGGCACGAGCGGTATCAATGAACAATGATTTACAGCGCCTCATAGGAGTATTTCGGGAATGGTTGCTTCAATTTGAGATATTGCACTTCAACCAGTCCAAAGCTTGTCTTCCCCATCTCTGCCCACCAGGGCGCCTAGCCAGTCGGAGCACCCCCTTATTCGAAATGAAGAATGAATCCCGTTCTGGAACGATCCTTGCCAGGCTGTGATAGCTGCGGAAAATGCAGCTAAATCATCTCGCGGTACTCTTAACCAGCAGTCCTTCCCCTCGACTTTAAGGATGTCTAGGGGAATTCCAAGACCTGTAGTGCCTAGGAACTGCTTCAGGGCAGATGTGCAGTAGGACCGTACTTGGAGAGCATCGAGGTCGCCAGGATCAGCCGAGGTGCTGAAGACCTCGAGATGTGCATAAGAAGATCGTGGTGCCTTGATGGTAGCTGTGACTAGCTCGTGAGATTTCTTTACTTTGGCGGGGCCTGACGTGCCAGTCATAGAGGTATCGGCCATCTCAGTTTTGTCAGCCATGGAAGCCATATCAGTCCTTAGGTTTCTTTGAAAATGGTCTTTGTCTTCGTGATTAAGGTACGGAAACAGACCAAATGCAAGTGAATAGGGTTCACAAGGGTGCACATGAAAATAAAGGATGCTTGTACCTGGTAGGACGCCCGACACCCTCGCCAGGTTACCTGTGTAAAAAAAAGTTATAGAGTATTTTAGGCGAGCACCCCGCTAAAAGAACTCTAAATGTTTTGGAACTAGCCTGGTACCTTATGTAAGGTACCTAGAATTCTGCCCCTCCACACCTTCCCTAAGTGCAAAGATCGGTTAAATTGATATTTTGCATATCTTATGTCAGTATCCGAGCCTCAACCCCGCAAACACCCTTATCAACGATATCGATATAAGCGATATTGGGTCACCTTACGTAATTATGACCGATAGGAGGTATACCACACCAGCACACGCTAGCACTAGCGCCCCTGGTAGCTTGAAGACCCAGGCAGTGCCGCAGAACTTTACTGGAAATACTGGAACCTTCAACATCTTCAGTGCGCAGCCAACAAGGTTTCCGTGTACGCCTGGTACGAATAACTCTGCTTGGAAGGCCCGCACACCTTCGCCGGAGATCGTTCGACCTATTGAAGTTCCGAATCCCTTTGAGCTGGGCCCAGCTCCTCTTCTTTCACGCGAGCAACTGCAACGACAACAAGCACTATTTCGACTTCCAGTCCGAAAAGAACATCACAGCGACATCGACGCAAAACACGCGCCGCCAACAACATTCCTCCCACAGGAAACGCCAACACCGGCATCTTCTCAGTCCAACGAGACGACTCCTACCGCGACACCTGCGCAGCTAGTCCAACTGTCTACACAACAGTCTACACAACAGCCTACACAACAATCTACACGATGGCGTCTGAGAACACCTACACCCCCCAATACGTCCCCGGCAACCAGCTCCGCTACACGCGCGCCTGCATGGTCTGCTCGATCGTTATGACCTCTGCCGTAAGTATTCTTTGCTTGGTTTCAACTTAATTCCTCTACTTCCTATCTTCATCTGATGGCTACCTCGCATTACATTACTATGCTATTCATCGCTTGCACCTCTTTGTCAGATCAAGTCACTAACAAAGAACCAAACAGAACTTCCGCAAAGACGGTTGCCCCAACTGTCCTTTCCTTGACCTCAAAGGTTCCCCCGAGGTCATCGAAGCCTGCACCTCCGGCATGTACGAGGGCTCTCTCTTCATCGCCGAGCCGAAGAAGTCCTGGCTCGCGAAGTGGCAGCGTATCGACAACTTCGTCCCTGGCGTCTACGCCATCAAGGTGTCTGGTTCGCTCCCCGAGGACATGAAGCAGCTGATGGAAGATGAAGGTCATGTTTATATACCGTAAGTTTTTTTCATCTGGTTTATATATTCCCGTCAATCCTTTGGCCTTATGAACATACTCTGACACTAGAATATAGCCGCGATGGAAGCGCTCAAGAGTTGGACTAGGGTTCCGAAGCTCTCGACGTTTCCAAACTGGTCGCCGCCATGCCTACCAACACGCAGCCGATCGTCCGCAAGCCTGCCGAGAAGCAAAAGCCCCCGAAGCCTACGGAGGCCGAGAAGCGTGCTCGCAAGGCTGTCAAGGATCGATGGACCGATCTGGCCGTCAAGGACCAGTGGGAGAACGATCTGGACTAAACATGCATTGTTTTTCTTTGTTTCCTTTCGACAGGGTCTTGGGTGGAGTTGAGATTTGGCACGGCATTCTGCGGCGTTTCGAGTTAATACCCAAAACTGCGATTGGTGGTCCCCCCCCGAGAATGGAAAACGGGCAAGGCGTTATTTTCAGGTGGCCTTTGGCAAAAAAATCACTTTGTGGTCGATGAAGCTGAGTCTCATCATTTTCGGTTTCTTCACTTTGCGCCCTAAATAGGCAGATTTGAGCAACGGCTTTTATAAGCCCCATGGAAATTGATTCTCTACTTTGCAAAACACTTCTTTCGTCTTCCACAACCTCGTATTATTATTTAGATCTCTCTAAGTGACCTGTCATGCTAATTATCATAATCCCTCTCTCCCCCGCGAAACCACGGGTGGTTTATGCTATCCAATATCGCACCTATACACCTTATACAGGCAAGACTATAGATCTCCCTAACCTAGATACCCCAGATACCCGTTCCATTCTGACCTAAACACTAATACCACCCAAATAACAAATGCTCTCCTTAGAAAAACCCTTTCTTCCTCATCTCAACGTCCTCCAAGTCCTCGTAAATCGAAGCGGTACTAGCGTCCGCCCTCCACCGCTCCACCCCCGAGGCCCGGAACTCGTCGTCTGCCACGCCGGCGTAACTGTCGATAATATCGTCGATCGCCTGGTACAGCAGCGTGTCGCGCCCCGGACGTCGCGCCGCCAGCGGAGGAGAAGGAAGAGGAGGCGGTGGAGGCGGCAGTCGAGAGAGGACGCGTATGCTGCCGGCAGGTACAGTATGGCTGCTCGTTGGGGCCTTGTTGGCGGATCGAGTAATAGGTGCGGCGGGCGCGAGACGCAGGGGTTGGGGGAGTGCGGATTCGCGATGTGATGATGATGCGGCTGCCGATCCATCGCTGTAGCTTCTCTTCTGCTGCTTCTCCGAGCTGGGAGGCACGTAGCGCGTCGGTCTCAGGGGCGAGACGTGCAGGACCTGGTTGTCCAGGGGCTCCGATAGGGGCTCCGACAGCGGCGACAAGCTCGCGTCGCTGTCTTTGCTGTCCAGGCTCTTGGGCGGCGACGCAGATGTCCACGAGTCGCTGCTGTTTCGCCTATTTTCGTTTTCATTATCATCATTGTTCCCGTTGTCGTTGTTTCTGGCGATGGTGCTGCTGCGCGGCGATTCCGTCAGATAGGAGCCGTACTGCGCTCCTTTTTCTGCTTCCGCTTCTTCCCGACTGCTCTCTTCGACCGGCGAGGGCTGCTTGGGCAGCGAGTCGGAGATCTTGCGCGAGGTGCGGTAGAGCCGCCGGTCTTGGTATGCTACGTGCTGGCTTCCGCTGCCACCACTACCAATGCCGCTGCCGCTGCTGTAGATGTGGCTATAGCTTGTTGTGTGGCTGCCCGGCGTCGAGTCGCTCCACGCCGACACGGGAGGCTGCGGCGGTCTTGTTGTGCCACCGCTACCGCTGCCGCTACCGCCACTACTACTGCCCGCTTTCTGCTGCACCCGCTGCCGCCGTTTCCTACCCGGCGGCGCGGGCTGCAGCCTGAAGGCAACCGACGACTGGAAGTTGCTGGTGCTCTTATTAACGAGCGGCGCGAGCGGACCGCGCTCGACCGCCGTTACACGCGTATTATCACCGCCCTTTCCATATCCACTTCCATTTCCATTTCCATTGCTGCTGTTGCCATATTTCCTAGTGTCCACATCAAAAGTCCCATCCAACCCCGCAGTCCCAACCAGCGCCCGCAGCGTCTCCAAATTCGAAGTCAAGGGCGCGCGAGCGGACAGGGGCGGCGGAGGCGGAG
Source organism: Hypoxylon perforatum (assembly GCA_028571165.1). Classification (NCBI taxonomy): domain Eukaryota; kingdom Fungi; phylum Ascomycota; class Sordariomycetes; order Xylariales; family Hypoxylaceae; genus Hypoxylon; species Hypoxylon perforatum. Next base: position 2,822,590 of record JAOXNQ010000003.1, on the reverse strand, counting down.
GCCGCGCTATCGACATGCCCGCGTCGAAGGTGCTCTGCCGGTACTCCTTGCGGCACGGCCCGCACACGTTCTGCTCGCAGTCGAGGGCGCTGAGGAGGGGGGCGCGGCACCCGGGCATCACGCAGGTTTTCGGCGATATAGCGGGCAAGTTGGCGGGCGGTATGTTGTTGTTGCGAGGGGAGAGGGAGCGCGCCGTCTGCGGGTAGTTCTCGAGGGACCGGACTGCGCGCTGCGGCGGCGGCGCGAAGGTGAAGGCGGGTGAGGTGTATGAGGTCGGCGAGGAGGTTAGGGGTTGGTTGCTGAAGGCGGTTGCTGCTGTTGCTGTCACTGTTGCTGTTGCTGTCGAGTGCAGGTTCGTCGACGGCGCTTTCCGGTGCACCGAGTGCGAGTCCGTCGTCGAAGTCGAGGCCGAGCTCGAACTGCCCTTGCGCCCCGCGTACCCAGAGTCCCGCATCGCTATGGTGCGCTTCGCGTACGACTCGTTCGGGTTGTACGTCTTCTGTGGTAGCAGCTGGACTTGGTTGTGTTCGGCCGGTTGCGGGCAGCTGGCGCTGCGGTCGATTAGGCTGCCGCGGTACACTTGGATCGTCATGGCGTCCGGCGACATGGGCTCGCTGGGCATCCGCTGGTGGTCCCTCGTCATCGCCCTCGGATACTGATCGCCAGACGGCGACCGTTGATGCCTGGTGAAGGTTGTGGATGGGCTGTAGGCTAGGGGCGACGGGCTACCCATCCTGGGACTTCTGGGTGAACTGTAGTCGGACGTGGCGGCCGCCTGCATATGTACAAGCTGCTGCTGATGCGGCGGCACCAGGGGAGGCGGCGACGACGGCGGTGTCAAGCGCTTATCCATACTCCTGCCCCCCGGGTGGTTCACCTCGTAGTGCTGCTGGCTCCTCGCCTGTATGCGGAGGAGCTCGGCCATGTATTCGGTACTGGTGCGCTCTCGAACAGTGCGCTTGTCGACGCGGGGCCGGTCGGGGCGGTGCGTGATCTTGTAGTTGGAGATCCAGTCTCCGTCCTCCTCCTGCTGCTTCGCCTGTCCGTCCGCTTTCTGCTTGTCGTCGTGGTGCTTGTGTCGGAAGCTGCTCATGACCTTGGAGAAGACGCTGCCTTTGCTGCTGTTGATGGAGCCGCCATCGCTCGCGCCGCGGCTGTGTCTGCTGGCATCGGCTCCCGAACGCGGACGGGGCGTCCCGGGTCTTTGGGTATCTAGGCTCTCGCGCACCATCTGCTGTGTATTGTTTTGTTCTTTCCTCTATCTATCGATCGATCTCGTTCGTTCGCCACCTTTCGTATCGGTATTAAAAATCGGTATTAATATTGGGTATCAGTAAAGCTGTGAAAGTAAAAGAGTCGCTATGCTTTTTATGCTATAATGCTAATGCCGTAGGGTAATGAATATCAAATCATGCCGTCAGTTTGTAAAGAGTGTCATTAGTTGGTCGTGTAGCGAAAAGTCAAAAATGCCTTCTAGAGCCAGCCAGAAGAGCGAGAGCGGAAGCGGAGTGCGCGCGTGCTTCAAGTCATTAATGAAGATGCTCCTTTGAACTTGAGTCAGATATTATGGTTCTCTTTTCCCTTCGTCGGGAACCACCACCACGTAGGCCATGGGTGGGTTATCATCATGTAACGTCATTGTGAGCCGGGAGGAGTCACATGAAAGGGGCCTTTGTCCTTTGTCCCATAGTTCTCCAGAAGAAAATGCATTGTGATCAGACTCAAAGAGACGATGACTTGTTGCTAAGAAGTTGGACAATAATCCTATGTTAAAGTCGTCAAAGGGCCAAATCTTGGGAACTAGCTATGACGTAGGGTTTATAGTCCGCATATGCAAACACTTAGTATCCAAGTCACACCTTTGGATCTCGCGTTTGCATTAGATAGCTGGGATCTCCCTGCGTCAACATATTCAGTGTTATACATAATAACGGCCTACTCAGCGTCGGATAGCTCACTAACCGACTATTCACGTCAGTCTTCTTCGAAGCCGAGGCCGGAACATCATCTGCACGAAACATCTCTTTTATTTATAACCTCAAGGGTTAAAGACCGGACGATTAAGTGCTTCCCAACTTTTAGTATCAGCCGGGGGTTTATTTTGGGAAGATCCCTTAGTGACGAACTGTAGTTCAACTCAAAAACGTGGATGGTAGATGGGATGACTCTTTTTTACATGCTTGCTAATTATCCACTCATCTTCCAGGAGTAGTCTCAAACATTAACTCTGCTCTTTAAAAAGGTGATCTAATGCTACTTTAATCAATCATATACTTAAGGTTAACTATCGCGGTCATGTTATCAAGTCTCACATCTGTTGGCTTCCGGCGGTAGATATAGGGGCACAATGGTAGGGGCATGCTGGGGAATTTGATGACACTGCCAATCATACAAATCAGAACCTTTCTATGGACGATAAGCAGTAGATGGATGACTTTTAAAGTATCGCTACTTTTGTGTGTCTTCCTAATTAACGTATAGACTTCTTCTACTTGGGCAGTTCTTTACTACCTATTAGCCCCTCGAGCAGGTTTAAACCGGACCCAGAACGGCGGCCTCTCCCAAAATGTAAGGAACTTGAAATGTCTATCGAAAGACAAGCCATCCTGACCCGGCGCAGCCTCCAAATCAAACTGCCATAGGACCTTTGCGGCGAACAGCCGGATCACAGCCGAAGCTATGGCGCCGCCGGGGCAGCCTCTCAGCCCCTGGCTGAAGGGCTTTGAGGCCTTCAAGTTGTCCTCCTTGTATCTCGGGTCGAATCTAGGGTGGTCTGACGACAACCACCGTTCCGGGCGAAATCTGAGCGGGTCGGTGAAGAAGCGCGGGCTTCTCGCTACGGCAAAGTAGCTAATTTGGCAAATAACCTATTACAATTTAGTGTTAGGTAGTATGTAGGTATGATACTCTTCAGCAGGCTGTGTGGGCTCTAAGGTGGGTAGAGGAGTGAAACTTACCCCCTGAGGAATATAGGCTCCGTCGACGAGAGCGCCTGGACTCACGCGCGGTAGGCCGTCGACCGTGTCTTGGTGGAGCCGGAGACTCTCCTGCGTACAAGCGTTTAGGTACTTCAAATTCGCAATAGTCTCCGTGCTGATCGCGTCACAGTCCGCAAACGCCGTCCTTATTTCCTCCACCAAAGCTGCGTAGGCTTCAGGCTCACTAAGGAGAAAAAAGATCAAGGAGTAGAACTGGTTCGCGAGGGGCTGCCAGCTGGCTATAAGTAGCTGGCCTGCTACATTCTCCAGGTGATAGATCTGTTTCTTATCTTCGGGGACAGGCTTGTCGGCCGGAACAAGCTGTTCGAAGTAGTCCAGATGCTGCATCTTGCCCCGGCGCTCTATACGCTCCTTGACGTCTTCCGAGTTCAGATTGATGAGCTTGGGCATCACGAACCAGACAGACGGGGGGATGGTCAGGTACATTAAGGGGCTGAGCAGGCGGAATTTCCTCGTGACCTGACTTAAAGTTAAGAATAAGTTTAACATCAGAGTGGAGCTGAGAAGTATCGAGTCCTTCACTATTATAAGTTAGAAACGATTATCAACATATTGAGGTTCTTATATAGGCACTTACTATCTCGCATCTGGCCCATCTCGCGGCCGTATGTCATGTCTGCGGACAGGTCCAACGCTAGCCAGTCCGACCAACATCGCAGCTCTGCCCCTTTCCCTGTCGCCCCAATGTCCTTCATTTTCTCGATGAACAGGTCAATATGTTTTTGAATGACCCCTTCTTTTGCTTTGAAGTTCCTCGTACTGAAGGCGGGCGCAAGCTTCTTCGCTATCTCGCGGTGCCTGACGGGGTTGGTCTCCCCCGAGATCCCGCCATCGCCCGTATCCAGGGCATCGTACCCGACCTGGACGAACAGCTCAAGGTTTTTCTCTTGCGCAAGGTATATGTCTGTCTCGGCCGCTCAGGTCAGCATTTTGGACACCGCGGTCTTACTACAGCGGAGCTAACCCTTGGCTGCTTGCGGTGTAAGAAACACCAGCTCATTAGGAGCTATACGAACAACATCGCCTACGAAACCATTAGAGATTTCACTTCATAATCAAGTAGAAATAGCAGTGGTCTGGAGAATACCATATTGTTTCAAGACATCCTCGATTATCCACGGATACTTTCCCGACGTACTAAAGATTTTCCACAACGTCAGATCAGATTACGGATAGCGATTCACGGGATAATATCTACCTGGCATAAGCCCACCAAAGATCGGTTACGGCAGCAAGTTTTGGACCCGGATACTTGGAGAGCGGATGAAATTTGAGATTGTAGATGGTCCGACCGACGTAGTAAGCGATAATCTGTATCAGATAATATAAGTCTCTTGTATAATTGACAATTAAAAAAAAAAGCTTGACTCACCAATGCGGCGATGGCAGGTAAAAGTTGGTGAGTGAAGGCATTGCTGCTTATCCAGCCCGGGAGGTAGCTTGGCAATTCCATGTTGAGGGTCTCCCGTCACATAAACGACAAAGGGAAGAAAAGAAAGAGCATTAAATTAATCATTTTTAATAAGACTACCGAGACAACTAGAGTTCATTTGACAGGATGGTAGAAAAGGAAGCAAATGATGATGCTGCGCCGCTCTGGAGGAACGCCGTCTCTAGCTAAGGCGAATAGTCGAATAAGCGATATACTATCACGGATCCATGCTCCTTTTCAGGCGGACCCGGACCGGGATAGGGCCCCGCTAGTGCAACGACTGAAGAGTATCTAGTTGATATCAAGATTGATTGTCGAGCTACCCATCACATTCTACATCTTACAATTAATGTCGTGTGAAAAGGCGCCTTCGTACACTCTTAAACGAAGACATATGCAACGCAATGGCCATGGCTCATAATGCTTCTTTCATGATAGGCTTGTTCTCATATTTCTCATTATCATTTTCATCTCCTAGTGGCAATTCTAACATTGCCAACGACCCCCCCGAATTAGTGGAAGCACGCATACATCAACCCTATGCCGATCTACCACACACTACAAGCTAACCGTCACGGTCATGTTATTACTAAGAACAAGTAGTACCGGCGGAAGCTCGTGGCACAGCACCTCGATATCGGCCAGGTACCTCAGACTCGCCTCTTCGCTGTCACACGTACCCTCCTGGGGAATCGGCAGAGTCGTCAGCACGACAGCTGTATCAGCACTGTTCTGCCGTATCAGCTCGTTGATGATGAGATGCTGGGCCCGGCTCGGTAAGTCGTTGAACGATAGGGGCAAGCTCTGTGTCGAGTACGTCGAGCGGGCCTCATCGTCTGGCTGCTGATCTGAACGGCGGGAGATCAACAGCTGGGGTATATTAAGCTGCGCGGCGTCGGACGGGCTCTCCTTCCGAGATACCGAGGTCTTTTGGGATCTCAGTAACAGCGGCTCGGATGCGGTCGCTTCGGGCTCGGCAAACGTGAGTCGTGATTCGAGACCATCGCCGTTGCTACCGATTGTAGTCTCCGGGACGGGTCGGCTCGAGAACGGGCCCGCGGACGCGTTGCGCGATAGGGCCGGGCGTCTGACTCGAGGCGACGGAGCGTCCTCTTCTTTCGAGAACATCATCCTCGGACCTGCGTCCCCTTCGGTCAAGACTGTTGTTGTTTCTGGAGTTGGTCTGCTGGTGAACCGACTCGCCGATGAGTGGCGCGATAAAGCTGGCCTTGCAGGTGCTTTTGCTACGGCGGGTGTAGTTTGACCCGATCCAGATGCCGCATCCAGCAGGTCACTCGAACTTTGCGCTCGTTTAGAAGGTGGCGGTTTTGGATGTATTGTTCCATACCCCGAGGAGATAGGTGTCGTTGAATGTGCCGATCTCTGTATAAGGGGATGTTTAGAAATTCTTGATTCTGTCCCGCGTATGATATCGCCATGGCTCTTCCGGCGGCCTGCAAAAGCTATTAAACTAGACCGTCGTGGCGGTGCTAAATCTTCCATATCGCCATCTCTCGCTGCGCTTCCGACTCCGTCAAAGTCAGCATCCGAAGCTGAGGATGCGTCTTCATCGTCGTCATCGTCATCGCTAAAATCGGGTGTATTGTCTTCCGTTCGTTCATGCAATGCAGAAGCACTCAGTTGGTGAGTATGAATACCGAAATTGACACCTAGTCTTGAAATCGCCGAGACCGTTTGCTTCCTAGACCTGTCTAGGAACTCGCTAAAGTCTGTCCCTTTCGGTAAACTATAGTGAGCATCAGACTTAGAGACAGAACTGCCTCTCCGTCTAGTAGCACTGAGCACCTCCTCCAGAGAGGCGAGCTCTTGTGACCGAGACATGTCGTGGGCTTCAGTCCTTAACCTTTGAAGCTCTTGCCACCATTCATCGTCCTGCAGCAGCTCGTCTACAACCCGCGCGAAATCTGTATTGATTCCCCGGCCATTAATTATCGTTTCATAACTCTCTAGCTGGCCTGAAGCAAGCCAGAATATATGGATTGAGGCGTCGATCCTCAGTTTCTCTAATAGAGCTTTCAGCCGTTCTTGCTCCTCTTTAACTTCGCTTTCGTACTCGACAAAGACCAAGACACGAAGCTGGAATGCCTTCTTCCATGCTGGAACGCTCTGTAGGATAAACCCGAGTTGTAAGATTAACGTATCTAACAATCATGTTAGCTTTCCCTTTCTACTTTATTATCATAAGAAACCTACAGGTGTCGAAATTGGTAGTCAATACGCTTTTGCTACCATCGGTGATTTCAGCTGACATCTGGATAGGCCACAGGTCTATGTACTTCTTCGCATTGCTTCCGTCACGGCGGGGAGTCTCCAGGGTCTGAAACCCTTTCCCGACTGCAACGTTCAAGCGGTGACGGAGCGTGAGATCTTCGAGAATGGTCAGATAGTCCTCAGCAGACATCATGCCCTCTGTACGGTTCGCATCGGTGGGAAGGAAACCTTCCAGCAGACGCGCAGACGTATCTCCGCGCCGGCGGTTTGAAGGTCTTCCTTCAAATTTCGCCCCAAGATTTCCCATAGTAGGTGTGCTAGGCGTGGTAGGGACTTCTGGTATCTGAGCGAATGGTTGGGACTTCCGTAGATCTTCCATGTTATAAAAACCCAGGACGGCTATGTTAGGTCGCATACCTCCGAGGCCGGCAGACAGAATTAGATTTCGCGCACCCCATACGATGCTCGGCGACATCGTTAGCTGAACGAACGCCTTGATTCTTGAGAATTCTGAGATGTATCGGGACCAGGCCGACTGTTGCAGCTTAGCCTCGTGTATTCCAGAGCCGAAGTCGTCCGTCACAATGACATGCCCCAAGATGAAAAGGGAGCCCTTCTTTAATGAATTGCAAAACTGGATAAGGCGGGTATGATGTCGAGGATCGTTAACTAGGAGTATAATCTGAGGCCTCCAGAATTTGATATGCTCAGGTTTAAGCCGAAGTAGGTATTTTCGTACTTGGTGGTAGATTAGATTTTGAGACACATCGCCCCAGTGCTTCGGTGGGCTCATAAAATGGATGACGAGGAAGAGAAAAATGAGCACGCAGATGGCCGCGGCCGCATATGTTTCGTCTATGAAGAACATAGCAGCTGCGGAAAGGACACTGCCTGCAAGAGCAGTATGCCAACTGAAAATCTTGAACGCCGGCCGGAAATTGGGAGCAGATCCTATTTTGAGTAGAAAGCAGGCTAGGTTCATTACGAAAAATGTCATCTGTACAAGTTATTAGCCGCAAGGCTGTGATATTATACGAGAACATGATACTTACAAGATAGCTAATAGATATGAAAGTCGCAATCTGATTCAAGTCGGCGAACAGAGCAACCTGTGCAATGATATAGGTAACAAGTATCGCAAGTATCGGATCATCGCGCTTGTTCCCCTTTCCGAAAATGAACAGACCTGGAAGAAGTCTATCTCGTCCAAGAGCCTGAAGAAGTTTGGAACCGCCGATAATCCCCATCAAAGCGGAGAAGAACGTCGTCGCACACTCTCCAGCAAGGATTAAGGGGGGCGATATGCTCATAGCTGAAATGACATTGGCGTTTCGTAGAAAAGAAGGATGAGTGACGCTGGATGCCATCGATACAATGACAAGTAGGTAAAGGACGAATGTTGCCGTCATGGCCCACAGTGTTCCTTTTGGGATCGCCTTGCTCGGATTTCGCAAATCCCCTGACATTGAGGCTCCGGCAAAGATACCAGACGTGGCGCTAAAGAGAATGCCGAATAACTCCCTGAATGTATCGACGCCGTGGTAGGTAGGGCCATCGGTATGTGGATATAAGTTGGAACGAATTGTATCGAGACTCCAACCTGTAAATTCAAGCCCGGTGGAAGCATCCTCGAAGGGAGTTCTCGCAATTGCCGAAATGGGTATACTTATAATTGCTACGATAAGTATAATGAAGAGGACACCGCTTGCCTGAACGAATAGAGCACGCCCGGCAAGGCTTAGGGCAGTGCAGACAACGAGAGCGCATGTCTGCAAGGCGTAGCTCTCCCAGTAGCCATCCGGTATGAGATAGCCAAGATTGAGTTTGAGACAGTTTATGAGACCAACAATGTTGAGCGACGTGTTCACAACTTGAGCGAGGTAGAAAAGGATGCCAATTGAACCTCCAAACTCGGGGCCAAGAGATCTTGAAATTAGATAGTACGCACCACCCCCCTTCACTTCTCCGTTCGACGCTATGGCAGATAGGGAGAGGGTGGTGATATAGTCGACAATGTACGATATAATGAGCAAACCTGTTTAAACACATGTATAAGGATGCCGAAGGTAGTACGATATTATCAGTAAAACCTACCGAGCATCCCAATAAAACCAATACGACCCATGATGGAACCGAAACGCAGGAACATGAGAATACTGATTATATTGAGGACCACGGGCACGAATACCCCGGGTGCAAGGCCAAGCTTGACTTTCTTGCTAGGCGACGCTGGGCTGGCGCCCGTCCCGTCTTCTCGAGCTTCTGGAGACATCTTGTCTGATGGTTAAGTAAATATTACCGGACAGTAATGTAAGTTGCCTTCTGCCTTACTCCCAAAAGGGAGGTTCCACGGCAGAGAGGCTTGCTAGGATCTCATCGAAAGTTTCGGCGTGGCGTATATGTTTCTGTCTCTTGTCTCTGATTTGAAGATGAAATGACCCCGCGTGAAGTCGAGCTCGAGAATCAGGTTCATAAACCAAGGCGGCACAAGGGAAGCACAAGACAGGCATCAGAGGACTGACTATCCCTGTTGTAGCCTAGCACTGTCTCCTCCACATTGCATCTTTAATCTTGAACAGAGCTTTATCCAATGAAGGGGGGCGACTGATCCAAAACAAGACAATCCCATCTGGGGTTTATTGGTTATCGGGGTGGGCTTCAGCATCTGCAGCAAGGATAAATGACGTACCCCAATCATATGTTAAAGCCTTTGTTTTTCATTCAAGAGTGATAGAGAAGCATGTGAAGGAACTCATAAATGATCTCCAAGATTTGACAAGGCTGATAAGTCATGTCAGAATCGAATTTAATGTGATTGAATCTTGACCTGACTGGGAATATAGAGAGAGTTTGACAGTACAGCACATACTCATACACTGTATTTATTACTGTAAGGCGGCCCGAGGTGTAGCCGTCTGGAGTTCGGCGATAATCGGAGTGTATCTGATTGGCTAGTAACAAGCGGCGCAGGTTGGAAGGTCCGTTCCGTGAGGGTCTTGCTTGAAGATGCAGCTGACCGATTTGGGTTCATAGCCTCTTCAGGGTCTGACTGGTCTGACTGATAAGGGAATCACGAGGCTCTCATTACATACGCATTAACTCCAAGGGCCAAGGCTACCTACTGACAAAAGACGTGTCTTCGTAAGTCATCTTCTCTTCTCATCTTTCACCATTAGTTTCCTTTGCATCCCTTGGTAAAGGCGAGAGTCAAGGGAGCTCGAGCGACTTTTCGCCTATTTCTACTCTTCTCTTTCTAGGGTTACTCAATTGAGCTTCCCGCTTTAGCTAAATTCAGATAGCTTTACTCACTTCTATGCTCGCACATGTGCTTGTTGCTTTTAATTGTCCTACCTCTCCACACCAGCCCCGACGCGGTCGATAATTCAATGATTACTCCGTGCTAAGCTAAACATTATCAGCTTGAACGAATACGATGGCGAATTCCGATCAAGAACGAAGCACCACTCCCCAGCCTAGAGGTCCTCTGGGTGTGCCACTATCCTCCTCCCCAGGTTCCCAACGTACCTACGGCACTTCGGTACCTCGCGCCGATGTTACTGCTCGTCTAGCTTCCCCAGTACCATCACATGCCTTCGGAACTCCCCCGACGCAAAGACCCCAAGTAACGAATCGAGATAGCGAGGACGATGCCGATGGTATAGGTCCTCTCCCGGGCGCTGGTCAGAGTTCTGCTGGCCCTGGTGTGTCTGCTCTCGCTGCAGCTCTGTCGAATTCTATAGGAACATCGCCCCCAAGATTCGGCACTCCACCCATACGATCCTCGTCGCCCGCGGGTACAGCAGGAACTGGAACAGCTTCGGGACAGCAGGCGTCTATAACGCCCACGAACTACGGTTCGTTCGAGGCAAGGTCGAGATATCTTCAAGGCGGTGGCGCAGGTGCTTACGAAGACCCCGAAATCGTTAAGCGACATCTGGTTCAGCCTACAGACACCGTAGATTCTGGCGCAGCGTCCAATAGCAGTGATAAAGCAAAGGGCAAGCAGGTTAGCGGGTCCGTAGATCCGGGTCGCGACGAAGACGAATTCTCTAGCCTGAGATTGCAGGGAGGAGATGTAACGCGTCAGATTTATAGATGGACGGAAGACGCAGACGGCCGCCACCGCCATCAGCGTAGCAAGAGTTTCAGCCATCCCAGAGATGAGCCTGAAAGCGACGTCCTTGACATAAACACCATCAAGGTTCCTGGCGGATTTAGACGAAACTACCTCAGAAGAGCCGCGCAAGACCCGCCTCTAGACCCGCAGGGACTGGAGGCCGGGGAAGGCCTATCGAGAGGCAGACGCGATCCCCAGTTGTTCACCACCAGCTTCCTGGAGTTCTTGTCCATCTACGGACATTTTGCCGGTGAAGAGCTTGAAGAAGACGACGAAGTCTTGCAGCCTGGCGAGTACTTCTCCTCTGGAGAGAGCGAGGATGACTACTACGATAGCGAAGAGGAGAGGGAGCCTATGGAAGATAGTGCCCTGCTGACACCCTCGAAACGTAAGAGAAGAAGAAAGGTCCGAGGTGGCAGCGGTAACAACTCTCCCTTCAATGCGGCTCTACTCCTTCTGAAATCGTTCGTCGGCACGGGTGTCTTGTTCTTGCCTAGAGCTTACTTCAATGGTGGCATGATGTTTAGCAACCTGGTACTGTTTTTCGTCGCTGCGCTGAGCTATTACTGCTTCGTTCTACTGGTTACCACACGACTAAAAGTCAATGGGTCGTTCGGAGACATAGGCGGGATTCTGTACGGTGGCTGGATGAGGAAACTAATTCTGACCTCGATCGTCGTCAGCCAAATCGGATTTGTCGCTGCGTACATCGTATTTACGTCGGAAAATCTCCAAGCCTTTATTCTTGCCGTTTCGGATTGCAATGTTCATATCCAGATTTCATGGTTAATCCTCATGCAGATGATCATTTTCCTACCATTTTCTCTGTTCCGAGATATTGGCAAGCTTGGCTTTACGGCCCTTATAGCAGACGCCTTCATTGTTATTGGGCTTGCGTACCTTTTCTACTATGATGTCCTCACCCTGAGCACCAACGGCCTCGCGGATATCATTCAATTTAATCAAAAGGACTGGACGCTCTTCATCGGCACGGCTATCTTTACGTTCGAAGGTATCGGTCTCATCATTCCCATTCAGGAGTCAATGAAATCGCCGTCCAAGTTCCCCAAGGTTATGTTCTATGTCATGATCATCATCACGGTCCTCTTCATCACTATGGGCGCGGTATCTTATGCTGCCTATGGATCAAAGACGGAGACGGTCGTTCTTCTCAACCTGCCGCAGGACAACAAGTTTGTCAACGGCGTCCAGTTCCTTTACTCCCTTGCCATTCTTCTTTCGACACCCCTCCAGATTTTCCCTGCTATTCGTATCACGGAGAACGCCCTGTTCACGAGGAGCGGCAAGTACAACCCCTATATCAAGTGGCAGAAGAACCTATTCCGTTTCTTAGTTGTCGTCGTTTGCGCCGTAATTGCCTGGGGAGGCGCGGACGACCTCGACAAGTTTGTTGCTCTTGTGGGGAACTTTGCCTGCATTCCTCTCGTGTACATCTATCCAGTAAGTCATGATTATGTCTCATGAAACACTACACCATACTAACGCTCTCACAGCCACTGCTTCATTACAAGGGAGTAGCAACGACCAGGGCGCGGAAAATATCCGACATCGCCCTCTGCATCTTTGGTTTCATAGCCATGGCATATACCACCAGCTTGACTGTGATCAGCTGGGCTAGCGGACCGTCCGGCCCTAGCTTACCGAAATATTGCGACCCCAACAAGTTCTAAAGAAGGACGAAAGCAAATCGATAAATTGGCTCTTTAGAAGTGTACAATATCTTGCATCAGCAGCGATCATGGGATGACGCATAATTGTTGTTGTTTTTGTCGTTTTTTAGAAATGCCTTTCTCTTGCCTGACTCAGGAGATGAGGTATTGTTCCACGCGGAGATAGTGAGTTTGCATTGCTAGTATTATCATTGGGATGGAAATGGTGTTTCATAATGGCTTTGGTCACGGCAAAGATGGGTTACCGACCTCTTATGTAGGCTGGGTATCTATGACTAGAAGTTCTAATAGCAACTTGATTCAATGCGTCCGAGGAACCTGTAGTTAATACATTAGTCTTATTGCGAGCGTGGCTATAGTCACATACCATCTAGTATTCATATGACCATTATCATATCCAATCACCCACCAACTTCAACACCTAAGGGGATGACATACAGTGCAAATAGTCCGTGCGTAATGATGCATTTCCCACATAAGCCTCACAGATCACATAATGAACATAACCGAAGTTTAGCCGATTGGCCACCCGTCCGCTGGGGCCATTGTCTGAACTTCGAGGCTTAACCTTAGGCAAACATTAAGATCTCTAAGTTGAATGGTCCTCATTCTTAACATTCTTCACATTAACATCACCACTGGCTTTTTCTTGAATATCAAGTCTCCGGCAAACTCACCTGGCTACAATTCCTATTGCGTTCGAAATTAATACTATATTACTAAATTATTTGCAAGATTTTATTTAATTACCGATAAAATGAACGCTCCCGATCGGTTAGTACATGGCCTTTCAACTCCAACTGCTGATAATTCCGTTCTACCACTATCATGCCCCTCGCTACCCCTGACATTTCGTGGTACTTTGGTTAGAGAGGGAAGGCGCGCAAGTTTGGAAGCCATGGCTACTGGTGGCGGCCACTTCAAAACTTGGGGGGGGGGGGGGCAACCAACTTGGTTTAGCAATGACATCGCAGCCCATTCATGGCACAAAAGCGCACCAAGCAATCTAAACAAAACAATACACTCGTTTTCAATCCTTCCCTAAAACTATTTAAATTCCAAGATCACTGCCCTTTTCAACATCCATCTACCAGTGTAGAATCTACCTACTTGCAACCTATCAAGATGGACGAGGACAATATGAACTGGGATATGGACACCGACGAGAACGTGGACCCTCACAAGGACCCTCACAAGTATCGCATGATCAATGCTCAGAAGAAGAAGTTGCCCAACCTGGGTCAATACCACGTCCCCGAGTTCACGTTCGATTCTCCTATTTTGTTCAAGCAGGCGGCCACAAGCTGACAGTTTCTTAGCTTCGAGCTCTTCCTGCTCAACGACTCTCTGGGTGAGAAGAAGATCACCGAGAAGCCCTTCGCAGGTAAGCATACATGCATGCACGCATGCGCCGTAGACAGCGCAGCAGCGAACGCTCGCTCGCAGCATCAGGGACTAACAGCACGCAAGGCATGTCCAACACCTCGGACTTCATCATCCTGAAGGAGGACCACACCGTCGGCAACCTGCTAGCCGAGCACTTCAAGCAGCACCAGAACGTCATGATGGCTGGTTACAAAGGTATGACATACGAACTTTAACAACAATCTACCTAGTCATCTCCTTTTCTAACATATACAGTTCCTCATCCTAATGTGGCTGAGGTCTTGATCCGCCTCCAGACGGACGGCACGGTGACGCCGCGCGAGGTCTTCATCGACGTCTGCAAGCAGCTCATCGCGCAGCTCGCGCAGCTCGCCCAGAACTTCACGCGCGAGTACGAGCTGCGCCGCATGGCTACCGCGGGCGAGCAGGACGGAAACGGTCCCAACGGCGGCAAGCCGTAATTAGCTTTTACGCTTGGCGGCGTTTTCCCATGGGGTGGCTTTTCTTTTCAGGGCACGTTGATACATTCATCATAGAGCTCTCTCACAGCGGACAATGGTGAAAAGGTTCGGGAAAAGATACCTGGCGTTGCGGAATTTGTTTTTCTATCAGGCAGGCATACTTGCTTTAGTTTGGTGGCTTAATTTGCTCACTTTAATTGATGTGACACTTTGAAGTCGCTTTCACTGACATAATCTGCTCCTCCTTCTGGCTTAACGATCATGTATTTGTAAAACACATGCTTCTTGATTCCTAGCTGGGCAGATTTCTATACCGCTCGATGCATAGCGTCGGCATTCACCACTTTTAATTAGATACCCTAGAACCAGCTCAACAATCTCATCCTCTCCTGATCATGCGCCTACAGGCCCTTCTCCTCCCGGTATTAACTGCAATAGATATCAGTCCCCTATCCGTTAAATAGTAGGTTTCAGCACATACCATGCATATGTTGTTGCCGTTCAACAGGATCTTGGAGAGCTTGGTGTGGTTTCCCGAGTAGTCGCTGTGCTTTTGTTAGAGGCGATCCGAACTTGCATTTTTTTTCTGCATTATACCAAGGGGCACACATACAACTCGGTGACGTCCTCTAGGACCATGTCTACGAAGATGATTAGTCTCATAATCTGAGTGACCCAAAGATGATTTTCTACTTACTGACGTAATCATCGAAACCCAATAATGTGCCGCTGAACTCTGGTATCCCATTTCGTTAGCTGCACAGTCGACTTCCTCTCAGTGGACGGATGTGGACATACCCTTGTCACCCTTCATGATAACCCATATCCTCGATCCGACGCACTTGTCGATGAGTTCTATCGCATATTGTGAGCGAAATCCTTATTTTTCGAACGATCATTCCGATGCACTTACCTAAAGGTAGGAGTTGGGACGCCATGTCGGACAATAAGCCTTCTTTTATTTCAAGGCAATCTCTCGTGACTTGTAAGATCGAATGGATTTATGAGCGCCGCTTCACAGAACGCTACTGTGGTATGGTTTACGGGTGGATTAAGTAATTGGGCTTGGCTTTGGGTCCGGGATAAGAAAAAGGTCACCTGATACCGGGTGATAGACGCGTCGCACTGTGATGACTCGGATGACTAAGCGAACCTTAATTGACTGAACCTGGGAATTTCGACGCTTGGTTCAATTGGATTTTAGCGCCGAATTTAAAGTGATTCACGATTCCCATTTCCAACTTGTCATTGCAACGCGTCTGCCTAACAAGCACCCGCGACTTTGTCCCCTAGCTGCGTGATCATCATGGAGCAGAGCTGTAATTTCTCTTCTCCTACTCACCAATGACGTCCCTTGGAACCTCCGAGGTCGTTGGCAATGCTCTGAAATCTTCCAAGGCCTCGCGCGCATCACTTGCTTTGCGGTTCGTCTATCTATATCTTACCTCACCTAGTATAGCCTGAATATAGCCAAAAGAAGAGATTTATACTGATATTTTATTCTTTGCTCATTCAGCCATTTAATAGGTGTAAGTCAGATTTCAAGAATGACTGCTACGCCACCAAAGCATCAGCTATGGCACCCAACTCGGGGTATCTCCTTTTCGCCTACTTCGCGGTCGCCAATTCTTGCGCCTCGTGATGCGCGCGCTTCCAATGAAGCTGCAGTTGCGAGAAATCAGGGCCGCACGGTTGAGCCCGCGTCAGACGGTCTAGATACATCCTCTTTGTATCCGAGTCTCGAGGGACTGTTGCCCTCGACTGCAAAGAATGATGCGCCGACCTTAGACAGATCTCCGTCGAGAGCTGTAAACGGAAGCTCCGCTGCTGTTCCTGCGGACAAGCAAGCGACCTCATCGGAGACGAAAATTCCCGATGATCCTCCCGTGGCGACACTGTCCTTCAAGATGATGGACGATCTCTTCCACGCCGCGAAGAAAGCCCCCGCCGGATCGGCTGGTTCGTTCTGGTCCTACTCTCAATATCGAAAGACAGCGCAGGACGGCACGGAGCAGGCGGTCAAGGTGCACTACTGCCAAAGCACCCACACGATGGAGAAAGTTTGCAAGCAATATTTCATGGACGAACCGGTTCTCGGCTTCGACCTGGAGTGGGCCGC
This sequence comes from Hypoxylon perforatum, assembly GCA_028571165.1. Taxonomy (NCBI): domain Eukaryota; kingdom Fungi; phylum Ascomycota; class Sordariomycetes; order Xylariales; family Hypoxylaceae; genus Hypoxylon; species Hypoxylon perforatum. Next base: position 2,806,153 of record JAOXNQ010000003.1, on the reverse strand, counting down.
GGACTCGATGAAGTGGCAGGGCCTCAAGAAGAACGTCTCGCTGATCCAGCTGGCGAGCCCCAGCCGCATCGGGCTGTTTCACGTTGCCCTATTTGCCGACAAGGCCGACATGGTTGGCCCTTCGTTTAGGGCCATCATGGAAGATGCGAACGTCACGAAGACCGGCGTCGCTATCAAGGGCGACGCCACTAGACTGCGCAATTTCTTGGAGATCGACTCCAAGGGATTGCTAGAGCTTAGCCATCTATATAAGCTCGTGACGTACTCCGCCAAAGGGCAGTTTAATGAAATCAATAAGAGGCTCGTACCCCTTGCTACTCAAGTGGAGCAGTTCTTGCACCTGCCCCTTTTCAAGGGACAGGATGTCCGGTCAAGTGACTGGACTAAACGTCTAAATATGGACCAGGTCATATGTAGGCTACCCAGTCTTACTCTCCCCGGACAATTGTAGACTAACAATATTCCAGATTCGGCGTCAGATGCCTATGCCGGGTTACAGCTCTATGCCGCCCTAGAGTACCATAGGAAGCAGCTTAACCCCTGCCCTCCCACGCCATATCACGCAGAGCGCAATCTTCCTATCAGACTAGCAGACAATATCGAGCTCGCCACAAACGACGACCCGGTAGTTGACGCAGCAGAAGAACCCGAATTAGAAGCAGCGGCGTCAGCCAAGCCGAGAAAATCACCAGGGCCCAAAGACTCCAGGATCGAGATCGCGGAGGACCGAGTAGCCTGTTACAAGGCCGCGCATCCAAATCGCATTCACGCGTCGTTCCCGCAGCTGCGCGCGTACTACATGTGGCATGATCAGGGTCTTGACCCGGCTACTATAGCTCAGCTACTCAGGGACCCGCCCCTGAAGACGGCTACCGTTACTGGGTATATATTAAGCGCGATCCAAGTCGAGAAGCTACCGGTTAATAAGGAGCGATTACACCAAGAGATCACGAGTGTCGTGCCCGATGCCACACTGAGGGCGAGATTCCCGGTCGTGGCTACGATGGTTGCGGGATTGAGTTGATAGATGCGGGGATCATCTAGAGCAGAGTATGACTTGGGATGTGATTCCTAATGAGACCTATGGAGCCCTGGACACTCCCGCTTGATGGGGTGTGGATGCAGGAGCCTGCTGTTTATATTTCTCTAAGCCGCCAACTCGAAACCGTTCCCTGGAATCCTGGCTGCCTGTCTATAGAAGGCTGAGATTGGAATGGCAGTTCGCTAAGTCCTAGGCAGCCCTGTACAAACTCCTATATAGGTAAATACAGATTAGAACTGTGGTACCTTACGTATATACTTGATGAAATTGCGATGGAAAAGGCACATATTTTAGCGGACTTGAATTTTTATATACTATATATTCATACGAAGACATAATACCGTCTGCTCTGTTCCCCGGAATTATATCTGATGGTCTAATGTCTAGATTCACTTGCATACGAGACGTATATTCATCGTGAACTCAGTATGAGCTACCTATACGTAAAGAACTGCGATACCTATTGCACATTCAAGACTCCCTTCAGACGTAGAGATATCCAGCTAATCTATACAACCACCACATCGGTATCTCATGCCACATTCAAAGAGCACAAAACCGATCAGAGATGAGATCTTGCAAGCACGTAGAATTCCATAGGACATACAAATCTTATCATCCAGGGGGTATAAAATCTTCCATATTTTCTCTATAACCGCCATCTTTCTTTAGCCACTCCTCCCTCTTTCTCTTCCCTATCTCACTATTCCGCCGCCAGCAGATCCCTCCCCCTATTAATCTGCACCTGCTTATCCTCGCCCGCACTCACGATCCCCCACGTCTTATCCCACGCGACACCAAACACCTTGGCGCCGCGTCCCGGCACGTCGCTCTTCGTCGTTTTGCTACTCGCGTCCCCGCCCTCCCGCTCGATCACGTACACGCTCTCACTAACACTACCCCCGCCCTCGGCGCGCGTCGCCGCGCGCACGCTGCGCAGGTCCCAGATGCGGCACGTGCCGTCGTGGGACCCGGACACCAG